>JAIPRL010000564.1:80618-128830 GCA_025469235.1 Pemphigus obesinymphae
TTGAATTTAGTTAGAGTTAAGTATATTTAACACTGTATAAAATTTTCAGAACATAAAACCGAAAATTACCCCTTTTAGGACTTAAAAACCTCACAAACTAAAAATGTCTATGAATAGCCCAAAATTTTAAAAAAATTTCAAAAAACTTAATCAACGTAAATATATTACTAAATTAAATATTCGGTAAAAATTTCAAGATTATAAAGTCATTATTTTCGAAATTACGACGAAATTAAAATTCTCGAATTTACAAAATCGTATTTTTCATAATTTTTTGGTAGTTTTTGCTTACGCATTAAAAAACTATTATGAAAATCGAAAAATAACCTCTTAAAAGTACCAACTAGATGCAAAATGCTACCGGAAACCGGGTATGAGTGTAAAGATCGGAGCACTCCTTCTGGTAGAAAAAGTGTTTACAGAAAAATAAAAAAAAATAAAAAATAAACATCATTGTAAAACCTTAAGCTTCCTCGCTATGCTCAGAATCTAAAACTTAAACGTACAGTACAGTTTGTTACAAGTAACTAACTCCAACGAAGTGAAGAGTAATAATATTAAAATTATATCATTATTATTAAAATATACTGGTGGCCTACCACTATGGGTAATGAAGCCATATTGAGATTTTCCGGGAAATAATACATTATTACACGATACATGATATCGTGTGTAACTTATGGAAGTTTTTGTACCTATATGTACATATTATTATATTATTTTTCTAAATATATACCTAATTGATGAATATAAATAATTATAATATTGGGTAAAAATAAATATATGGGTACTAAATGGTAGTAACTATAAATGATTTTTATATTTCTACAAATAATAATATTTATAATAATTATTATTATTTAATATTTTAAAATTAGTATTAACGGGCGTAAAAAAAAAGCCCCCAATGACCATAATTTGACCGCGGACTAGTCCGCAAATGCGTACTAGCGGTACGGGCTAGTCTGACTATGGATATATTTATCAGTAATATTGTCAAAAGTGCAACAGAACTATGTAGATTATTGTTCTGAAACTATTTATTCATAAGTATGTATAAATTATTTATGTAAATTAAATGGACGCCACACATGCGATTTTTAAGGGGTTCTGTATAAGCAACTTTTATGAAATTTTAAGAAAAATGAAAAATCTTATAATTTAAAAATATTTATGTATATTTTAAAAGTAATTTAAAAATATATCTATGTCAGTACCACTTTTTATTGTTGCGTTATTGCGATATTTTTGAACAAAACCATTTTACAAGAAATAAGGTTTCTCAAGTTGTAATTATAATAAAAACCCTAATCTTTACACAATATAGTAGGAAAAATTATCTGTATTCTACTGTTATCTCTTTTTTTTTTCGATAACACAAATAGAACTAATATTATACCACCTGTGAAAAAAACAATAAAAAGGAATTTTTATAAATTAAAAACTTTTTTATTATTTAATATTATTGAAAAAAAAAAAACAAAGATAATTTCGTCTACTATATTATGTAACAATTTGGGTTTTTAAGTATAATTACATTTTGAGAAATCTCACACATTTTTCTTTTATACATGTGTAGTGTCCTCTTAATGATGGTATTTTAAGTATTACCTAATTATATTAATACAAATTTTAAGAAATGTTTGTTTTATATAATGAAATATATAATATATTATTGTTTTTTTTTTTTTGTTATAATACAAAAACGATTACATTTTAATTTCTGTATTTTTCTTTAAAACATGACGTCTCACAAATATACCTACAAAAGATGAGGGAGATCTGTATGGGAAATAGTAAGTATTTATGTATATTGTGAATTATTATATATTAAATCATTTTAATTAATTGTTTCTTAAAATTAGGGGCACATTAAGGAAATACAGCGCGACTAGTCTATGTACCTTTCAAATAAACTAACATGCACACGTGAGAATGGGTTGACAAAAATTGTACTGCGCTATCCAATTCTTAGATTAGTTCATAGCCATCATAAGTCAATGTCTGCCCCCCTCTAGGGTAATTTGGCTAGGATGTCTCATTTTTTTTTAAATAATTTGAAGATTGGTAAATTAGTGGAAAAAACAATCACCTCTTTTTAAATTTTTTATTACCTTTTTTGTGACACTCTTCCCCTTCCCTCCCACATTAATCTAGTTCATTATATTTTAGTTGGGATCTATAGGAAAAATCGCGAATGGGTATTTTGAATCCAGTTTGATACTGTTAGCAACCACAGATTAATTTGAATACAATTTAAATTATAAGGTGTTGCATTTAACAGAAGTTAAATTTACCCTTTTTTTTTTTTGTAAAATACATATTTTTTTTAAAAAAAGGTATTGAAAAGTATGTACGTATTTCATATAAATAAAAATTATAAACGTCATTATTATTATTGTATTATTTGTAAGTTCAAGAGTTACCGAGTTATGGGATGGTTGATTTCTCTCCTTTATAGTGGGTAGAGAGCTATGCACAGGGGCTTAAGTGTAAATCTTTTAGTATGTTCAATGGAAAGGTATACTCTAGTGCAGTGGATCCCAAACTTTTTGATTTATGCCTCCTTAAAAATAAAATTTTTTTCTATGTTTCCCATTGTTAAAAGTTAAAAAAAGTCGTTGAAATATACATAATGAAAATTATTCCGTGGACAGGAATTTTTATTATTATTATTATTATTTTACCATTAAATTAGAAAAATAATCATGAGTGAATTCGGCATAATATTATCTTTGGCAGATTTATAAATATTTTTGGTCAATTTCAGTAGATTTCCAGTACTACTAGTACTATTGGTAAAACGGTACGTTTTCAGAAAATTACAGGGAATAAAAAATTACTTCATTAAAGAAGTACTAATTAGATTATATTTCCTAGCAAAAATCAATTTACCCGAACATTTTTAGTAAACTCCTTCTACCCCCCGTTCAAAAAAAATTATACATATCTATCTATATAAACACCATCAAATTAAATTTTTTACATATTTTTGAATAGTCGTCAAAAGGTTTGAAATCTTCATCATTTCAATATAGTAGTATATAATATATATATATATATATTGTATAAAATACAAGATTCTAGATAGATTAATCAATAGATTGTAAGAATTAGTTGAAATATCAATAAACTTTTCTCCTTCATTATGTAATTGTGAAAAAAGCACTGTGCGCCTCATAGTTTGGGATCTGCTGCTCTAGTATATACCAAAATTCAGTTGCGGTTCAATTTTTCAGATCTTAGATGTGTTTTTTTGTCCAACTTGACTATACTATATTAAAATTATTATTTATTTATCAAAATTTGATGCCTTTATCACCCAAGATAAGTGGTAAAATGATTGATTTTGACAAAAGCGGATTTTTAACGTGTTTACATAACTTTTTGGTACTTAGTTTTTTTTTTAAACTATTTGGAAAATTATATAATTAGTACTAATTATAATAGTAAAATATAGTAATTTCACGCCAAAATGATTTCGCATTATAGTGTTAGGTATAACGCCGAAATGTTCTAGACCGAATATCGTTATAGGTATAACGGTATATAACTTTTCTCAGAACCTAAATGGTAAATAAGCAAAAATAAAGTCATTCAACAATAAATTGTCTTCCAAAATTGATAGTAAATAACCAATAAAACGGAAATAAAACGTGACCCCAATTTTAAAAGCCGTACAAAAAGCGCCCTGTTTAAAGTTTGTAGGGACAACGGAATTCAGAAGTCAAAACCTAGACAATTCCGTAAAAAAAAAAATGGCCTTATACGTTAATACAATAAAAAAAAATGTATGCCAATGTAGACGATCCTTGATTATGGCGAAGTGCGAGGTGAAATTGGCCGCTACCAGAGAAATTTATAAAAATATAAAAATTAACATAAGAATTTAACATTAAGAACATAATGGTTCGTAATAAATGTGTCCACCAGTTGATGACCTCTGACCATAGAGACGCCGACTCGACGGTGGCAACGGGGACGCCCGCACCGTGCATTTATTTAAGGAGGACAAAAGTATTATTTCGCTTCCGTTGTGTATCAACTTAATTTGGTTAAAATAATAACAATAGCTTATAATAGCATATAATATTCACCAGAACATAACACTAATGATTGTATATTACCTAAATATTACTAAAGATAAAATACCTGCCCATTTATATAAATATGTATAGTGCATAGTTATAATGATGCTATAAGTTGCGTCCACACCAAAGAAACATTGTCGCATACATGTGTTTCCAACATTGTCACCGAAAAAATTTCGAAAGTGTTTGTAATAATTTTTTTTTCAACTTTGTTGTATACATTGTCGCCCACAAAATTTTGTTTCCTGACTAGTGGCGTACCGACATTGTCGGAAACTATGTATCTGTAGGTCCAGACCTGTGCAACTTTGTCGCCGATAAATTATTTGAAGCCCCTTGGGAACTTGGCAGAATATCAGTCGTGTTGTGTCGTTGTGTCTCTGTAGATCAGTCAAGTGTATTTAATTTGTTTTAATTAATTAATTTGTTTTACATGAATATTAATATTAACATAAAATATTATGGAGTGGCCTAAAGAAATGGTCTCTCAGTTAATTTATACCACGAGAGACCGGTGTTATGGGATAGATACATCACCCAATTATAAAAAAATTTTTAAAAAAAATGACGGGTGGTTAGAAATATTAAACATTTTAAATAGTTATTGAAAAATCCAAAAAAAAAAAAAAAAAAAATGAAAAATGCCAGTTTTATCGTGAATATAAAAAAAGAAAAGTCTAGATCTGGTGTTGATGAATATAGTGTTATTTTCGTCCGATATCTTTACGAAGACTAAATGTATTTTGGTGTGAACGTGCGTCTTTTTCAACTTTGTTGGTGACATTTTTCAATACATTTAAAAAAAATTTAAATCCGACAATGTTTCCTTGGTGTGGACGCGGCTATAGATGTCACGTCTAAATGTTTTAAGAAAATGCAGCTATAATACCTATACAGATAACAATAGATATATATATATATATATATATATATATATATATGTGTGTAGAATATTTTAATAAAATCATATTGGGGGGGGGGGAATTTTTGAATGGGGAAAAATGGTCTAACCTAACCACTTACACTTGGAAAAAAGTTGTATTGGGGGGGGGGGGTTTATATCCGTATACCAATAAAAGATAAACACTAACCTACAGATTGTATTGGCCGGTTTTCTGTGTAGCCCCTAATTACTTATAACTATATGGCCAACTGTATTTTTCTCTTCTGTATTGTATTGATTATTCAATAGTAAAATAATATAATTACATATATACCTATATTTTAACATTTTATTGTCACTGTTTATACGAAGTGAAATGCATGTGTTTTATTCGAAGATTACAATATTATAAAATTATAAATAGATAGGAATCATATTAGAATAAAATATGCAGTTTAGGGCTCACGTGCATTTTTACGTATTTTTTTTTACGATAAAAAATAATTACAGGGAAGTCATATTTTGCTGGACAAACTTTTTTAAGAAGTTACGAGCTTTCAAAGTCCACGAATTTGTCGTTTATAACCCACTGTGAAATTATTTTGTTATAGTTAACCGGTTAAAATTCTGAAAAATGCTGACAAAATTCCAAAATACTTCATTCAAAACGTGAGCAAAAAAGTGAAAAAAAAAAAAAAAAGACCACAGACTTTTTATACTATTTGCCGACTGAACTTAATTTTGCCAACTGCTTTCTGAAGTTTGAGGGGTAAGACACCCCCCCACCCACTACGGGACAGCACAGAATATACACTCACACATGAACATGACCAAAATGTACAAGCCATATAAAATACCTAATGATTACTCCTTAGAAAACGGTCAGCTTTAGTCCCTTTAATAATATGTCTCTTTTAAGAACTTATATCACAAATTTAAAACATTCGTGCAGTCTATTTAAGGACAATACAATTAATTATAAATTATTATTAAAATATTGTATTATTTATTAATTTAATGATTTGCAAGCGTAGTATATGACATTTTAAACATTGGCCCAGTAATAACTAATAGGTATTACCTGCATTTATAATCGTCACATGACTATTGTTAAAAAATATATATATATAACAATTTTATTCAGCGGACTGCCCACCATGCGGGTTGCCAAAAGACACAGTATACAAGTTCAATATTGATTATACATAGGATTGTTTAAGAATTATTAAAAATTATAGTATATGAGAATATAAATTAGATTACAGAGAGAAAAAAAAAATATACAGATTTATGTTTAACAATAAGATAAAAATGAAATATGCAAAAAATATAAAAAATAGTTAGTAGTTGTTTAATTTTGGGATATTGAGAGTCATAAGTGAAGACCAGATTTTTAATTGCATTAAAAATATGTCAAATTTGCAATGAAAATATATAAAAATTCCGATGTAAAATACAATAAAGTTACATAGTTAAATGAGTGGCGGCTTTAAATTAATCCAGTGTACCATGCCCCCCTCCTCAAAAACAAGCCGGTATTATACAATGTTCATGATAAAAAAGATATTGTACCTACACCGAATCATTGTTGATCTTGATTATTATTTTTAATTTTTTTTAGCCTTTTCCCCCAAAAAATTAAATGCTTGTGCCGCCACTGAGTAAAAATGGCAAAATAAATATTTTAAAATTTAACTATAAATAAAAACCAATAAATTATAATTTTCAATATCTTAATAATATCACGGCGACACGACACTTGTATCAAGTATGACTCCAAATACTTGGGAGAGAAAGTGAAAGAGAAGAAGAAAACTTGTACCTATATTATGTATGAGTATGACCGTATGTACATAGGTAACGGCAGTGCCAGATCTATCGGTTTTTCAACCCAGGGTAAAATATAAAATGGACTCCCATTTAGAAAAAAATATTCATGCACTTTTTCTGTTATTAGACAAAAAATCAAAAGTTTACCGACGATTTACTTCCCCGAAAAATACATAAGCAAAATAAATATAAAATTTGCCAATTAATCCTCATAAACCTTAGACAATTACTGATTAATATCCGATTGGATTTAATTTTTCTGAATTATTTCTTAGGTCTCGAAATTTTTTATGTTAAAAAGTTTATTTAAAAGGGCGAAAATGTCATATTTGACCGGGTATCAAATCAAAGTCACTTGGTTGCTGTACAGTACGATATTAGACCTTGAGATAATATATTATACCAGATAATAATATCTACTATAAAATCAATAAATTTCAAATTGTGATAACTTCAAATAATTATATTCGAAGTTATTACAAATTGAAATATGCATTCTAATCTTTTTATTTCACAAAATAATCTCAATAATAATGACTCAGAAAACGTATGTAGCTGAAACATATAGTTTATTTGAAATATATAATAATATAACAAAACACAATTGATAAAAATCACACACAGCGATCGTTCTATATAATATAATATATGGTGTTTTCATATGGTATACCTCAATGCATTTTATTCAATAAACAATGTTCGAATTGTTTAAAATAGAAGATGGGGTAGTTAGATAAGTAGATAGGAACTCTTGGGGTTACAAAGAATGAGCATTCATTCAAACTATTTTTAATTCAAAATAAAATTGTATAAAAATAATAAATAATTTAAAAACAGTAGATATAAGGTATTTTACTCCCTTAATTCAAGGAATACAGTCATTTTAGTCATGGACACTAGCAATAGATATAAAATTAAATAGAAAGAAGACTATTAGTCAAATTCTCAGAAAAAGAAAATCTCAACATCTCCCACTACAGCCCAACTGAACTTTATTTCTAATCTTTTCCTTTTCCACCTGTGTTTCCTTTCACTAAAATCATACTCTATATATTCTGTTTTACCCTTACTAATTCTTAGTCATTTACTTTCAAGAGCTTTATTCTACTCTTCAAGACCACCTTTCATTTTCTGAAGACTCTCCTATAAAAAAAACTAATATTACGTTAAATGTACTTGAAGCTTAAAGAATCAACTTCTTCTATTCAAAACTAAGTATAATAGTGGTAAAACTAGCACTCTTGAAATGTGAAAAATTTTTTAGGCATTTCGCAATGTGAAATCTTTGAAGTAAACAACGGATATAATATGTAATAAATGGCCTAAAGAAAAGGTATTTAATGGACATTTTACAAAACTCAAAAGACCACTTTTTTTCTCAAACCAGATGTTTTGCATAAAAAAAAACTATATAAATTTGTCTGGTTATAAAATGCTGATATCCACGTGAGAAAGAATGAAAACTCCAAAATAATGAAAATTAAATTGTCTCAATACATGGACAGTTTATGGTAAGTTTCTAAATATTATAAATAACTAAAGAACTAAAAATGAAGAAAATGAAATTTTTTTTTGAAAGATTAATAATATATTAAATATAGATAATAATAGATATTTAAATAATATTAAATTTATTTATATAGATTCTATAGCCAACATTTCTTTATTGAATGATTTTTTCCTATTTTTCAAATTAATATTAGTAATAGTAGTGCTCATTTCAATGATCTTGTAATTTTATTAGGTCAGTAAAAAATTATTTTGGTATTATGTGAAACATGGCTTCTAAAAGTTTTTTAATTTAAATGATATGGTTATAAAAGAATAACTCTTTAGAATCTTTTAATAAAAGTGATGGTATCACAATCTTAATTAAAGAAGCCCTAAATATAGTACAAATTGAAAAAATGTATTATTAAAGTATTGGATAAATTAGTATTTTCATTAATATGCATATATAGATCAACAAATAATAACTTAGAAATATTTACCAAAGACTTAAACTTACTTTTATCTCAAAGGGAAAAACTATTTAAGTGTTATCTGTAGTGATGTTAATATTAATATAATGAAAATTTCAAACATTAGTAATAATTATTTAAATATTATGACTAGAAATTCTATTTACTATATTTACTATGTATCAACAATTTTACCAGAGTTAGAAATTATTCTTTAACTTGTATTGATCAGATATTCATTAAATACATTAATACCAATAAAGTTAATTCAAATATATTAATATGTAATATGACTGATCATTATGCATCAATATTGATTCTATATGATTTGAATAGTATTGATAGTATTTCTTCTGATAGTTCGAAAATGAATAACATAAATATTTATCATTTAGATTTATTTAAATAAAACAAGAAAATTGGTATTCTTGTTTGAAGATTGAAGATGTAAATAATATGGTAGAAATTATGAATACTAAAATAAAATAATTTATTAGTTATTCATCTACTTATAATATAAATAAACACAAGTCGAAAAATATATTAAAACTAAAAGAATGGAAAACAACTGGTATTATAACTTCTATTAGACACAGGGAAAAAATATTCACTAAGTTATAAGCTAGGCCCTTTGATATATATTTTAAAAAATTCTATAATTTTTATAGAAATGTATTAAATTTATTAGTAAGAAAGTCGAAACAATTACATTATCAAAACATACTACTATACGCTCAGTCAGATAATAGAAAAGTTTGGATATTATAAACGAGATCATAGGAAAATCAAATCGAAATAATGTTAAAGCAAATAAAATAATAAACAAAGACGATATCACAAATTCTAAAATTGAAATTTGTAATGAACTAAATAGTTTTTTGGTTAATGTGGGAAATAGAGCATATAAATCAAGATACACTATTTTCTGATAATAATACTATTCTTAAAGATAGTATATTTTTTTAATCGATTGATACTGAGGAAATTATGGAATTTCTATTAACATTAAATTATACTTCTTTTTATGCTAATGATTGCTCAAATTATATATTTGAAAAAGTTTCTAAATCTAGTTTTTTGACGTTATCAATAATTTTTAATAAATCACTGTTAACTGTTAAATATCCTTCAACTTTTAACAAAATGTATAGTAAGCAGGTGATCATGTAGTAATTATCGACCTATAACTTTGACGATAATTTTATCAAAATTTTTAAAATATGCATCGAAATCTGAATTTTGTTTGAATTTTTAAAAAAAAAATCCTTCTTTTCTACTAAACAATTTGGTTTCCAAACAGAATTGTCTACAAATATAAATTTTTTAAACTCAATTTTGTTCAAAAAAATATTAATAAAAATTATAAAGTAATGGGTATATTTTTGAAGGTGCAAAAAGCTTTAGATTATGTAAATCATGAGTTATTACTAAAAAAATTCAGTACCTACTATAAATAAATCGGGTATATTTGGAGTATTAAATAACTTTAGTGGTAGAATTCAACGAGATAAACTGGATGATAATTTCAGTGAATCCTGCGGTATTTCTTGTGGAGTACCCTAAAGCACAGTTCTAGACCCATTTTTTTCATAATTTTTATAAATGATCTCTTAAAAGTAAAAACGAATACGAATACAGAATTATTAAGGTATGCTGATGATACAGCCATACAATTATCTCAACAAAATGTAGATGTTATATTATGAGTCGAATAAGATTTTAAATACAGTTTACACATAGTTTTGTAAAAACAAATTAAAATTGAATTTATTAAAAGCAAAAAATTTATTTGTTTTGAACAAAATATTTCTAATTGCTTAAATATACATAATTTAATAGTTTATTCGTTAAAATGTAATCGAAATTTGAATACTAATATGGTCCAAAATGTATTGAACTTGAAAATGTGAAAGAAATAAAATACCTTGGCTTAGTTCAAGACTACAATCTTAAATGTAATTATTAATTATATTGTTTATATTTTACGAATTTTACTCGTATAAAAAAATTATTTATTTAAATAGCATAAGTACAATCAATTTATTCTTATGGTAGATCTATTTGGGGAGGAACATTTAATAATCATTTATTTAGACTTATAATTATTATTAATTGCATTATAAAATATTTATTAAATCTACTCATGCAAACTTGCACTTATTTGATTTATAAGCAAATTTATGTAAAGGATTTTAAGTTTATTTACATTTTATCTACTTTAATTGAGTTGTATAAAAATAAACATTTAATTCACTTTTTAGATCTATATATTTAGACTTTTATAGATGAGCACAACACAAAATATAAACAGAATGTTAATATAAATTTATCCGATTGTACTTAGGGTTGCCAACCGGCCGGTGTTTTACTAGCATGGCTGGTATTTCAATTTGATAGACTTAAAAAGCCGGTTGTCAATATGAATTTACTACTGGCCTATGAAAAGCCAGTATTTCAATTCGATCGTATGTTTAGACGAGAGATTGATATAAATATATTTGATAATTTTCTTGAAATTGTATATCTGTCAATAAATCGTATTATCTTAATAACATGTATATATATATATATATATATATATAGGTAGTTGTGTACGTTTTGTGTTGGCCATAAACTTCGATAATATTGTATGTAGTAGGTACGTACATAGATTAAGTAGGTATACTTTATTTATGGTACGTACCTATTTCGTTGCCGTATATGATAGATGATAGTGTTCAGTCTCATTTTACATTTCACTTGTGCAATAATTTAATATATACCGCATGTTTAGAGTTCTTTGAAGAAATTAAAAATTTAAAAGAAAATTAAATATTAATAAAAAATCCAAAGAAAATGATGACTTATTTTTGGTATTCTTGAGGTGGTATTTTGCAAATAAAAATTGGCAATTCTAATTGAAGACCTTGCGGCAACAACCAGACATATTCACTTTTTCAAATTGTTCGTGAGGATTAAAAAACTGTTTTATAAATTAACAAATAGTTTTAAAAAACAACAAAAAATAAATTTGATAAAATTGATATTATGAAAAAAATATCAAATATTTTTTTAAATGCTTAAAAAACATAAAATAAAGGTTTAAATATGTCTGATTGTTGCACCATAAAATTATTTTTTTACTTAAAAATATTAATAAAATATTAAATATTTAATATTTATATTATATATATATTTATATTTATATTTTATAAAATTTTTTGTTAATAATAAAAGTTGAATAACTGATTTTCGCTAAGATATGGATATTAGATATGTCTGGTTATTTCTGCAATGTCTTCAATTGTACTAAGGTATTTGGTCAAACAAGTGTGTTATATACGAGTTTACATTTTTATTATTCTTCAAATATTAATATATGTAAATCCAAAATGCCTATATTCTTTATGGGACTCCTCATACTTTTTTGACAAGTTTTAGGCCAGCTGTCTATCTGACGCAACCTAAATTTCTACGACAAGCACGAAATAACTGTGAAGGTATTCTGACCCTTTTTACAGGTCAATAAAAATATATGGTATAATTTTATAATAGTATGTTCATATAGGCCATGGCCGATGGCGAGAACAGGATTTATTTAAGTCCAAAATAAAAATAATTTTAAAACAGTATTGATTAATATTTACTTATCTATTTCGTATAGGAAATTATAGTTTAATTATATATATATATATATATATATATAATTATAGTTATTTAATTAATTTTAAATTCTAACCTATTGAACTAAAGTGATTCATTAATAGATTAGTAGTTATTCATAGTATGTACAGTATGAACAGTATGAAGAATATATAGAGGTATCACTAACATTTATTATAAATGCGTACGTGTCGCGTGTTGCTGAAATTTTAATTGGTCCATCGCTTATATACACAGATAATGATATACATTCACAGAATATCAGAATATAATCTCCTATCTATTTGCTCTTTAGCGTTACCTTATCACCAGTCACCAATTAATTTCGTTCACGCAGCAAGCTCTCCCGGGTATGGAATACCTTGCATCATTATTGAAGTTTTTCCCGTTCCTTCTTATAGTTTAGGTTATGTGCATTCGTAAATTTTTACATAAACAATTTAATTATTATAATCGTCAACAAATATTTTACTTACTCACCGTTGAAATTCCTTTGCGACGGCTGCGAAAATTAGAATATTATAAATTTACCATGAAAACCAATGAGAGTGAAAGACTTCGTTCCTTGACAAATGATTGGAAAATAAATTCGTTGTTCTTAGAGCCACCCGAAATGGTCGGTATCAAGCCGCAGACTTCGGACGACAATCTAACAAGTAAGAATATTATGGCTTTAATTCTTATTGTATTTGATTTTTGAGTTTTAAGTCATGATTTTTAGGATAAGTAGTACTTACTCAACCACAAATTTATGAACTGTATTATTATTGTATATATTTATAAATTTGATTTGTTATTTTCTTCTATATATTTTAATTTTATTATTACTTTTATATACCATTTTTTGATTTCGGTTGTTTTTTATGAATGGTTCAACGTCAATATAAAAAGTATAACAAATACAGAGAAAAAGAAATATTGTCCTATATATTATTATGATCTTTAAATTTAATTTCTTAACTAAAAATTTCAATTAAATCAATTCACTTGAAATAATTTTTTCGTATTTTCGTTATTTCTGGTTTTATTATAATAGTTTGTTTTATTGTACCTATTTCCGGTTGAAATTTTCATTCCCGTATGAATCCCCACTCCATTCCAGGATCGCGTCATGTACATGTGTCATATGCATTGCACCAAAATCGAATATTACAACGATGCCAGATCAAGCAAAAGACAGTGGTGACAAATTTTAATAAATGTTTTTTATAGGTTAAAATGGTAATATTTTTTTACGCTACTTACCGCCAAGCCATACCGTCGGTTCGGCCACTAATCGATTTTCTTCTTTAAAAAAGCCGCATTTATATAAACAAACTACATAAAATAACGTATGTTTAATTTTGCGGTGATTGAACATTAAACAATAATAGGTAGATTACCAACAATACTTTGCACATAGCTTATTGATTAATATCACCCATTCATAACTTCTAATTATTTTCAGTAATATGTACTTTCAAAATCATAAAATAATTATTGTTAAGAGTATTTATTATTTTTGAAAATTGCATCTAAAACTCCGTTTAGTGGGTAAAGCGTATTCAAATTACACCGATACACGGTGACTCGAAAATCCAGTTTTCATGCCCTAAATTTATAAAAATAAATAAATTATAGGTTTTTTAAAATTTTACCATAAATATAATACTTGTTATGATGATTAAAACTTAAAATTTGTACTTGAACAACGTTGAAAAATCATTATTTAACTACTTTTGTAATATGAAGATACATTGAAACTATTTAGGTACTTATTACAATTTTACAACCATAGTTTATTATTATAATATAACTTTATAGTAATTGCATGTATAAAATTTTTATATGATAATGTTTTAATTTAAAATTGAGTGTTTATTATGATAAATTCCGTGTATTATAGTTTGAGGGACAATATGCGATAATTACCTACATAAATGAAATTAACTAAAAAAAAAAGTTTTTTTTGAATAATAAGATATGAACTGCTAAATAATATTTAAAAAGACAGCATGTAGGAAGGGGGATCTGAAATATTCTCCTAAATTTAACTTTAGTAAGTCCGTCTTGGAATGTAATCATAGTTTGCATTTCAATACCTATAGAAAAAGATACAATCAAAAAAATATGTGCGTAAATTCAGTATTAGAATAATTACTCATTTATAATGAAGTAAAACATAATAGTTTAAATAGTATTTGAAATATACAAACAGATTTTAAAGATAATCATATTTATCAATATATATTAGACAATGATACATAATTTTCTAACCAGTGGCGTACTTTCAACTTTTTCTAGGGGAGAGGGGTTCAAAAAATACTAAAAACTAATAATTTATATAACGGCCATAATATATTTTACAATTTTTAAATGTAAAATTTCTTAGTTGATAGACAAATGACTGATGATAAAGGGGGAGAGTTTGCGTATAATTATTTAAAATATTGCATTTGAATTTTAAACTTTTCGAAAGTGTTGGTCTTAAATACACTTTATTTTGGTATTTTTAGAATATTTTGTATCACAATGAAAAACATGAGATTATTAAGCATAAATAAAAACTAGTGAAACTTTTCTATTAATACAGTTTTCCTAATTTTCTAACAATTATATAAAAAAAAAGAATTAAATTGGTGGTTTTTATTTTTAGATTATTTTAAAATATTTATTTGAAAACTAAGATTGATTTTAATTTAATATTTACCCGTGATTACCTGTACCTGACGAAGAAGTTAACAGTCTTTTATAACTACAAAAAAGTTAACAGACTGACAGAAATACTACATAAAAACAAATTATAGAATAAGTCAAGAGAGTTGTAAAATATTATATTAAAATATTTATGTTTGGTATACTTTTGAGTTTTAATTGATGAATTGTTTTTAAATTATGATATATATATTATAGTTGATTATTCCGTAGTTTAGTAATCAATGTTAAAAGTTCCCAAGAACCACTACAGCCCCTTAATAATAATATAGTTAATCGAATTTTAATTACCAAAAAATTATGTGTATATAAATATTTTAATCATTATTAAATTCCTTCTTTTTTTTTTAGCTTAAGTAAAATACACAATCTGTAAAATTGTTAAATGTTTAAAACCAATATTTTCGGATTTATGAGGAAATATTTTATAATACCATTATTTTAACACAAAATTTTCGTCATTTTCGATAGCTTTTTCTGATGTATTTTTCAAAAATCAACAAATTACCTCTTCAAAATACCTTATGATATAATTGTATGCCGAAAAATGGGTACGAAAAAAAACATTACATCATGATATTAAGACTTCTGGTCGATAAATTGTTCACCGAAAAATATAAAACAATTAAATATTATAAAACGAATAAAATATTTCTCAAAAAAAATTCAGTCATTATATTCATTTTTAGGGCATTATTACTTTTTTCAGTCATTACACTCTATTTCCAGTTTTTATTGTTTAAAAATTCCATCTACAAAAATTAATTATAAGTATTAAAAAATTTAATTAATATTTAGTAGTAATATATTGTGGCTCTGAAGGGGGTCCACTACCCTTAGACCCCCAAATACGCCACTATTTTCTAACAGCTACTTTAATATATTATCTATGTTATCATCATTTAATAATTTGTTTATTATAATTATATTCCATATATTGTGTTTATCAATTTTGAAATGTTTTTGTATTCCTTTTTTGTTTTTATTTATTATATTTGTAACCTGATGGCGACTTGCGGACGAAACTAATTGTTACTTAAATTATTTTTTTTGAATACTCTCGGCACACATCCTTTTTTATCTATTGTTTAATATATATTTATTTTATAATAATGTAATATTAACAATGTATTAATGTATTCATATTATCTAAAATATTTATAAACCAATAGGCTATATCCTTTAATTTCATATCAAAATTCTGATAAAGATTTTATTTGGATTTTTTACTAATAGTTAAATATTTTTTTTTATCATAGATATTATTTATTATTATATCTATATAATAATATATATCCTAATATATGTATGTATTATAATATAATATATTATATTTTATAAACTTCGCACATGTTAAGAAGGTGGCCCGGTGGCGGACGAGAACCCGTTTCTCACGCATAGGCTGGTATTATACAGCATTTCTCAAATTAACGCAGTATACCGTATACATGTATGACAGTAGTCAATAAATATTGATATTCTGTATGTCAACGTAGCGTTGTTTAACAATGACGATATAGCGAAGTGGAAACCGGTCGCCACTGACTCGACAAGAAACCTTTTTCACTTGCACGGAATATAGGTACTATGTGTACAAGTGTATGTATATTATATTATTAGAAAATGAGGGTATATAAGTGGTTTGTTAAAGAAAATACATAAATACCATTCTTCTCTTGAGAGAATCCTGGTAAAAATATACTGATTGTGATTTGAACCGAAATAAAAATCGACTATACATTACTGTCGATAATTTGAATGACGAAAATATTTGGTAACACGAAAAAATTGTTATTTTACATATTTGTATATATATATATTTCAATTCTTAGCCCTTAGAATACTTAACGATCTATAGGTATTAAACATCATGAGAAAAACTACTGTATAACCTGTAAAGACACGTGTGATCCAAATAATCAGGAATGATTTAGCCATTTTATTAGTTGCTAATTAATTATTATTATAATAATTACAAATATATTCTCGATTTTATAGGTACAATATATAAACATTTTCATTTTTATAATGGCGTGTTTGACTACATTTGAAAATGGTGATATTAACAATTAGTCATCAACTATTAATTATATTTTATCTTATTAATTTAAAATTATTAACATTAACAGTTAAAAGTACCTTCAACCTTACGTTCGGTGATGTCGATTATAATATATTTGGGTTTTACTCTATAGTTTGTTTTTATAGCTCGATTTTAATGAATCAAATTTATAATATTGGTAGGTATACCTACATTTTACAAAATTGATAAAAAATATTTTGCTATTGGAATTGTTACAAAATTTCTATATTTTTAAGTTATATTATATTATAATATATTATTTATTACGAATGCCGGAAAAGAATACCTGGAAAAAATATCTTTGGACATAAATATTTACTATAGGTAACTTTTAATGTATTAACTGATTCAATCGATGTTAATAATACAAAAAACATAAAGAAAAAAATTAGTTATAACTTACCTATAATGAATAAAAATAGTACTTAAAAATACAATGTATTAAATAAATAATAAATAAATAAATGTATATAAATAAAAAAATTAATTATGATGATTAAAAATAGTAATAAACTAATATCACAATAAGTATATAAAATATTATTATTATAAATATTTTAATCAGCTTTTAAACTAATATTTATTAAATATTATTGTAAAATGTATTTTTTTTTTCTGGGGACTCTTTTTTCGATTACCTTTATTATATATATATTTATTATTAGGTACTTATTACTTATTATTATATATATATTATTCCCATTTTAAATATTCATTAAAAATTAATTAAAAGTCAGAAATTGCTGTAGGTACAAACTACGTGGTTTTGTGTTTTAAAATGTTTGAGAATGGACTGTAACGTTTATTCGTCTTATGAAGCAAATATTCGTTCCCATATTAATTATTATCGTGTATAAAATACAGTTCAGATATCAAAATGACTTGTTCTCCCAAGAAAATGGTTTTCATTGTCTTTAATGTATATCTATAGTATATACGTTGTTTCCACACCATTAGTGATATAAAAAAGTACTTATACATAGTTTCAAATTTTTATAATTTTCAATCGGATAAGTTCTTGCTATCGCCCATCAGCAAGTTTGTGGCTTATTGATTATATTATAATGCAATGTTCCTGTTAAATATTTATATAAATGGATTTATTTTTCTCAAGTAGGTGTCTATTATAATAAATAATAATTATCACACATACCTACGATACACATTGGAAACAAATAGAAAATTGTTCAAATACATTTAATAAATAATTTATGTGGTTCTCTGTGCGTACAACTTATTTAAATTTAAACTTGTAATATTATACGACAAAAAAACACGATTACACAAAACAAATAAAAAGGCATTTTTAGAGTGGTTTTTAAAGTAATATATTATTATAAAAGTCGTTGATAACAGTATTTCAGAGACAATTTTTTATATAATAATTTTCTAAATATTCAGTTCTCTAACAAAGGTAAAAATAACTTTATTCACAGTAGCTTTTTTGATAATAAATATTAAAAAAATTCTCATAGGTTATCCCTCGAATTTTGGTATTTATCAAATCTAATTGTCCAATATGAGTTAACAACTGGGGTTTCTATAATATTGTAATAATAATATAATTTA
Source organism: Pemphigus obesinymphae (assembly GCA_025469235.1). Classification (NCBI taxonomy): domain Eukaryota; kingdom Metazoa; phylum Arthropoda; class Insecta; order Hemiptera; family Aphididae; genus Pemphigus; species Pemphigus obesinymphae. The sequence continues at coordinate 99,372 of JAIPRL010000564.1, forward strand.
TATTGCGCATAAAATGATATTTTCTTATTAATGTATAGGTAATGTGTTGCAAATTTTAAGATGTTATGGTAAAAAAAAGTATATACATATATTATATATATGTATATATATATATACTTTTTAACTTCTAGGTATAGTATAAAAGTTTACATAAAAACCATTTTTGTACCAATTCAGAAAATTAAAAAAAAAAAAAATGTTAATATTTTTTAGATTCTGAGCAACGTATTGATTTTGTCAATGTATTGGTTTTACATTGATAATTTTTTTTTATTTTATTTCATTTTTTACTTCTTTTCATGTTTGTACCCAAAAATTATATCAGAAAGAAAGTTTTAATCATAATCAATTTATATACTTACGATAGTAAATTATAACTAGTGGTTATTAAAGACATAATATTTTTGAATTTCCCAATAATTTTTTTAAGCATAAAGACAAAAACAAAAAATTAATTACGTGAGAAATGATTTAGTCAATAATGGTCCTTATAAGCTTAATATTTTCAACAAAAATGTATTATAATTAAATTCAAAATTATCGTAAACAATATTTTGAAAATGTTTTCTTAATTTTAGTCTATTTATTAGATTTTTTATTTTAAAGTTTTCAAGTCATAAATGAGTAATTTCATTTTAAATTTATTAAATAAAAGTTTTAAGGTTTAAAACCCGGATATTTTATACAATGTTAAACTATGTCATTCTAACTATATATAAAAAATTTTAAAAAATTGATGGTCAAAATTTTTTTTTAGTAGTTAATAAGTTTAGTTATAAATATTTTCGACTATAATTATTATTTCTTTATAAAATTTATTCGAATTTCAGGATACAAATGGTTCCAAAGTCTTAACGTTTATACTGTGTATCTAGCATTTTACTATTATGTTGATTGAATATATATTTTTAAATATTTTCTCAATTTCAGGCTATTAATAATAATTTGAAACGTATAATATTCTATTAGTATTCATAAAATCATGAATATTGTAAGTCATGATTTTTTTTTTATAACTATTTCTATACTTGGATAAAATTTAATATTTTAGTAAAATATGAAGATCAACGGACGCATGAATATTACTAAATAATACAATATTATTTTTATAAGAAATTGAGTTTAGGCCACATATGTATTTTAGTACCATATTAACGTAATAAAAATTTTTAAATGGGTTTTTAAATTTTAGACTATTTATAAAAATGATGGATTTTAAGTTTTTTAGGGAATTAAGACCAAAAACTTTAATACAATGTTAATAATTGTTCGTTACTTCAATTATATTCGAAAAATCTTGAAAATTATTTTTATACCACTATAATCTTATATATAAAACGCTAACTTTTTTTACCCGTTTTTTTTTCATGAGAAAAATCTCTTATAGAAATTAAATTCCCCGGCCCGTTTTCGCAGCTGCTTGAGCTTGTTCCTATACCGTTATCGTTTTCAAACTCTTTTCCGGTCGTTTTGAAATTTCTACGAATTTCGATACTCTGCGTTTTCGCATTTTCTAAAAACTCTCGAAGCCGAGGAAAAAACTGCCATTCCCAACTCGATGATTTCCGTTATCACCCGATGTTTTCCCGCATCGTCGTATTATCGTACTTCCGGAATCGGCGTTAGCGACCTTTGTAGACCTTTTTCGACTCCGCGGACTTCGGATTAGCATTTTCCAGACGTTTTAACGCCCGTTACAATGTGTTATACACACGACTTTGTAACCGTTCGTCCCAGACTGACCTGAACGTTCGTTCCGAATACGTGGATATATATATGATCTGTTGATATACGTAACGGTGTTGTTCGTTATTTGAATAGTTTAAATACGAGAAATTTCGAACACTTTATCATTGATTTTGTAGCTTAATAGGAAAGGCAATGAACTTTCAATACGGGTATGCCGGTTCGAATACCACTCCGCCAAACAGTTTTTTTTGTGACTTTTCTTTATCTAATATCCGAAATCGTTGTATATTTTCTTATCATATTTTTTTCATTTAGTTGAATTAAATTTTATACCTAGGTAACTATTCTATTTCATTAAATTATGCGTTGTATATTATCCTGTGATGAGTCCGTATTAAGTATTTAATTTTGTCCCACTATAGTTTTTATACCTCATATTTATGAATTTAAAATCGCAGGACTTCCTTAGTATTTTTCATAATTTGAAAATAATTTATAGTGATACATTCGGGCAAACCTTTATCACATATATGATGTTTAATCGGACTTTCGAACATATCGACCTGAGGACAATTATTGTATAAAAATTTAAGAACGAAAAGTCCGAGCGACTTATATTCGCAAAGTAGGTACCAACTATATTATATTATACTTTATTTTTATTTTATACCTATATTATATTTAACGGTAAATATTTCTTGGAATGTTTATCAAATTTATATTGAGGTTGAGTAAAACCTATTACACTCAAGCGAGAACCGAGCATAACTAGGTTTGAATTTTTATAAAAAACCAAGAATATTAAGTGCAATCAATATTCGGATTACTTAATTTGTCAACAGTTTACACTTTAATAGTGAACGACTATCTTCTAGAAAGTGAACGCCAGTGTCCGCCATAGGCGGAATATTTTTAAAATTAATTAATTAACAATATTTTTTCCGATAAAATACATAAATCGATGTATACAAATTGCAAAAGTAATTCTACTAATGAGGTATTGTACTCAATAAAAGTTAAACCTACAAGGTGTCACACTCAATTGGAGTTTCAAATTTAAGGTTCCGCACCCAAAAGTCATTGAACTTATAAAAAGTCTCGTGTAAAAGGATTTTCACTTAAAATAAGTTGCACTTAAGCTAGTAACTAATAATATAACAAACTAATATGAGTATGAAACTATATTATTAAAATATACTGATTTTTTAGCCGATAGCTATAGTCAGAATTATTTTATTGTAAATAATTATATGAATTATTGTAAGCAATATGATATATACCTCCAGTATTCTATTCAATGAGCAAAATACTTTCATCCACTTTTTTGAAAAATTTTTCATGTGAATACATACCAATTTTACTATTGAAAATTAATAGTGTAACCTTAATTACTTATTAAATTAAACAAATAAAATTACAAAAGTAAATTATTATGATATATATATATATATATATATGTGTGTGTGTGTGTGTGTGTATTTGTGTGATTTACTTATATAGATTATTTTTAATTACTTTATAATTTCAAATTATATTCGAATCATTATTATTTAAAAGTCATTTAAACGATATAATAATATATATTTCTTAATTCTTATTACATTACATAATTAAAACATTGACATTTATTTTCATTTTCAATAATTCTATACCTAATAATATATAAAATGTATATAAATAAATTCGTATATTAATATATATATTTCCACTCTTCTACTATTTTCTTAAAATCACAATTTAATTTTAATTTATTGTAGTCCAAAGTACAAAAAATTAGTTGGTTAAAATCTAATTTTAAAAAAATGTATTGAATATGGAATTAATTAATTTACACAATGTTTTTTGTAGTAATAAATCATAATATAATAATATAGTATATACGTTATTTATTAATGATTACAATATTATAACAAGCAATCGGAAACAATTATCTAAAAAACGTTCGAAAATTAAATTACACATATTTAGCACACAGAAATAATTAATATTGAAATTGAAACCACTTACAAAGTTACAAATATATGCATTAAATATAGCCATGTCCCAATCTTTTATCCCCTAAAATTATAAAATGAAATAGTTTTCATGTAAATTAATTTGTATTTTTTGAGAAAACGGTTTGAAAAACTGTTTGAACAATATTTTTTCACAATCACGATCATGCACAAGTTATAATTATTATCGTGAATGGTCTAAATGTATTTATGTAAATGATAAATGTTAATTTTGTTATAATATAATATTTTTTATTTGCTCGTTTAAAACCATAGTTAATCTAATAATAAATTGTATTCATCACATGTAAGTAGGTTACCTACTTAACTATTCGTATAATTAATCTTAATGTATTTTCATATGTATGCACTTATTAATGGTTTTGTTAATTAAAAGATAAAACTTATCTTGGTTTATAATGTTCAATGTTCATCATGACGTTTATACTTAACTTTAGTATAAACATTTTGTTTTAAAATATACAGCGATATGAAGACATTCTATCCCAAATTTAATTTTAAAAAAACGAGGTATGCTTATTTGTCTTTAATAACTTAAAATACCCAACACATATAATTATAATAACATAAAATTAATGATAATGTGGGGGATGTTAGGAACAGCTCCACCCTGGATTCAAGAAATAAGTTGGCAAATATTCAGTCAGTAATACGTCAGTGCTAATTTAAAGCCTATGATTCAATTGGCAAATTAGTGAAAAAGTATTTTTTTCTTATATACGTTTTTGGAAATTTGTCAGTTAACATTTGGTCTATAACTTTTAGATTTGCAGACAAACTGTAGAAAATAATATTTTTGCCCCTAAATATTTCTTTGGGATCGCCCTACATAAAATTCTATATTAAGGTAATTTTACATTAAATCTTGAAATACTAAATAACAATAATAAATAGGATATCCAGATATAGGTCGGGATAACAAATCAAATATACAGGATACTATTTAAGAAAAGTATAAAACTAAAAATAACATGCATAAAAATATAAAAATTCTAACTTTTATAAAAATGTGGGAAAATTTACCAAAAAATGTAATAAAATATAAATATTCACAAAGAAGGGAGTACGATAAAATAATTTCTATATATAATAAAAACTTTACCTACCTACTTTAGAAGTTCAATTTTTAGATCTTTCAAATAATTTTTAACTATTTTAAATCATTTATTGTAAAAAAGTGAATTATTTACAATTGAAATAATTGAAATATCAAAAATCAGGCTTCTCATTACGTCATAATGGCCTCAATAATTTTTATTACTTTAAACTATTTCCTATAAAAAAAATATAATAAAAATCGATTTTTGAACTTTCGATATCATATTGTATATTAAGATACGAATATAAAATGGAAAACTAACAAAAATAATGATAATTATTAGATATCGAAGAAAATAAATAATAATACTTCCGAACCTATTCAGAATAGTTTTTCCAATTAAATATTTCAAATAAATTCTAACAGATCAGACAATCGCTACAAATATATATAAAATAATACAAATTTAAAAATGTTTCCTACACATATTAGTTTATAATATAGATTAATATTATTAAAATTAGTAATACCTAAATTTGAAATATTTTTTTTTTAGTAAATAGATTTTTTAGTTAGTAAGAACATTATATTTTATAAAAAAAACTATAATATTCTCAAGTCGCTTTTCGTTAATATAATACATCTATGTAGGTAGGATATACAAATAATTAAACCTTGATTTATAGAAAACATAATTATTATATTTTTTCAATTAGAGTTATTACTAATTATGTTTGTTTTTTATAACATCCTTAGAAAATTTGAACTATAGAGTTTAAAGTTTGTAAGGCTTACACAATACTTTAAAAAAAAATCTATTTTAGACTTTAGGGCTCCAGAACATTAATCACAGCTATTGTCCATTTATAATATTTTAGAGCTATATGGAACTCTGTAGTCATCACGAAGAAAATTTGGGTTTGAGGTGGAATATATTAAGTAATAAGTTAACTTTAATCTATATTAATTCAAATTTGAGTTAATTATTAATATTTTTAATATACCTATTTAAAAAATAAGAAATTTATTAAATAAGAAATGGTTCAAGTAATAATTTAAATCTTTTAATATTACCTTCAGATTTTATTAGTTATATTAATTATTAATAAGACGATTGAGTTTGTTATAAATTGAGCTTTCTATGCAATTAAACAAAATAAAAATTCAAACTGAAAGCGTCTTCAAATAAAGCTTAAATCATTTTTTCGTCTCAAATCTCACTCTGATACTCTCAATCCGATATATTACAGATAACAAAATTTTAATTTTCATGTCTGAAATTGAGAGCTTCATGTACTCGTTCGTATACTTGATGAATTAATGTGATTGGAATATTTGGCAAGAGACTTATTGTCTCTAATTAAACTAAATATTTGTTTATTATATTATATTATGTATTTTAAAAATGTGCACTTCACTTATGGGGAAAGATACTGGTAGTGGATATATTACATTTTAAAGCAATAAATAAATCATTGAATTCAACACAATGATTTTAAACGAAATTTCGGTGTTATAATTTTTTTTAAAATTATGTTACCATGACCATTTTATTTTTTATTTGCCCTACATTTACAAAATACAGTTTTTTTTCACTTAAGAACACAACTGTAAAAATCCAAAAATGACCTCTTAAAGTACCAGCATAACCAAATTTGGCCTCTAAAAATCTTTTTACTCTAAAACTTTCACCCAAATCTTTGTAATTAAAAGTTGCTAACTGAAAAAAACATTATCATTGCAAAACTTAATTTTGTTAGTTCCTCGCTACACTCAATATCTAAAATTCAATAATCAACGATCGACAAATCACTAAATCACTAATCAGTGTTGATAAATAATGAAAAATCGTCTTATTACAGATGATAGAAGTTAGTCCATCATCCAACTTACTTCGTTGTAGAAAAGGATAGTGTATTTTTATTACTTCAAATTTGAAAGTAAATATAAATCATTGCATTCGAAAAACGATTCTGAGTGAAGATCGTTGTAATATTATTAAAAATATATATAACTAAAAAATGAGTTACCATCACAAATTTTTATTTTTTATTTTGTTATTTTGTCTGAATTTATATAATATATCCGATATAAAATTTTTCATTATTTTTAAGAAATCTATTATAAAATTTTAAAATGACCTCTTTAAAGTACCCACTAGAACCAACGTAGGTACTATCTAAAAAAACTCTTTAATCTAATACTCATTCTGAACTCTTTGTATCCTTAAAAATATACAGACATAAAAAAATACATTTTGTCTATATTAATATATTCTTCACTTCGTTCAGAACCTAAAATAAGGTGGTATTAATAATTTATGAGTTACCATGGCCCAGTAAATATATGACCCTACGTGTGAATATGAATTTAGCCTCACAATACGCTTATTATAAATCATTATAAATTGCTTAATAATTAATTTCCATTTGGTAAAAATATAAAATTAAAGCGTTCTTAAAAAACTAAAATTTAATTCAAACAAATAATGAACTTATTCAATTTTAGCTTATAATAATAAATATTATACGGAATACCCATTTAACAAGTTAGAGAAAATTAACGCATCCAAAAATGTATTGATTATTCATAACTAATCGTATCTCACTTTCTAAAAATTAAATGGGATTTTAGTTAATAAAATATCAGGTTTTTATTTGTAATCTGTTTTGAGCCCAATTCACGAGAATAGGTATTGTAGGTATTATTATTGGTAATAATAATCACTGGTGTTTACAAAGGTTAAACATATTATATACCATATACTTTCAAAATTATTAGACTCAAACAAATAAGGAATGAAAAAAATTCATATAACTGGGAAAATTTTCATAACTTTTAAGAAAAAATTATAAATTAAAAATATATTTTTATTACGACTGCCAAAGCCCGTAATGAGTATCGCCGTATCTTCCCTGTTTGGTCACTTAAAATTTAGCAGTCTGTAAAATTGTGTGCATTCGATTGCGATCGAAAATGTATGTTGAATTTTGGACATAAAATTTAATGTTTAAAATAGTTTACTTAATACTTGTCAACTTTTAGAAAATCTTCAAAATATTCACTCTATTGGGCCTGGAGAACAAAATGTAATATTTTGGAATAACTCCAAATCATCTTTATTTTAATAATAATTTTTATTTTGTACATCAACTTAATTTGTAAAATTATTTTAAGTTTTGTTTGAGGGAATTGAATATATACACATATATTTAAGGCAACGTAATCCTAAATACGCCACAACTAGTTATTACTAATATAATAATGTAGCTGACTTAGTACATTTTCCTACATTATGAAAAAAAAAACATGAAAACACTTTAAAAATTTATTCTTTTAGGGTTTAATATACCTTTATATAAATCATTGGGACCATCATTGATAATCATAAATTTATTGGTGATTTTTCATTTGGTATTTTAAATTTATTAAACTACATGTACATTTTTATAATATCCATTTTTATAATATTTTATATTATTACAAAGAATAATAATATAAAATTTATTCTTTTTGCAGCTACGAAGACTGATAAACATTTTAAGAGCTTTTCAAATCAACAAAATAATAGTGATAATAAAATATTTGATGAGCAGAGTGTTGATGAAATGAGTGTAACGTAAGTGTTTCGTTTTAATTAAATACAACTTTTACATTTTTAATTTTCTTAATAACTTTTAAACTATAGGGAAACTTATGAGACTGAAGAAACCTCAGAAACGTCTTTTCGATCATCTGAATGTGTTTTAATTAATACACCAGTAGATAGTATGTCTACTGACACTGCTAACAAAACAAAATACGAAATTAGAGATTTAGGTGATGCAAATGGTACTGTGGGAATCTCATCAAATGAATTAATTATTAAGGGGCCAAATGAAAAAGATGGTTTAAAGCGATCATTTGCCGAGAAAAAAAAAGAAGAAGAAGGCTTTAAATCAAAAAAACACAAAGATTATCATAGTAAAAAATCCAAAGGTGAATATTTTTCATTTTTTTAGTACAATCAAATAAATATAATAATAAAAATATTTAAAGAAAGTGTTCCCTTTAATATTAAAAAATAATTATGATATTGTTATGGTTAAATATGTTATTTTATGTATCTCCGTGATGAATTTAAATATATTAAACTAAACCAAAAATACGAAACTTCTAAAATGTTTGAGCTGGTAGTTGATCATAATTTTTAGTTAGGTAATTTCTTGTTGCATATATGTACTTTATAAAAGTAATTTATTTTTAATTTTATTAAAACTAAGTGATTTGAATGAGAGTGCTTTCAAAATGTACTTATTGAAAGATATTCATTTTTCTTAAGATGTCATTCAAAATCCTACATAAAATCCCTTAAAAGAACACCATGTCCATTACTACTTTGTTTATCTAACAGTCAATATAGCAGTATTTTTGATTGAATATATAATTTAAACATCTATGATAACAATGTAATCTATCACAATGTTTTTGAAAAGAAAATCATGTTTATTATAAGTAAATAAATAGGCATTTTAAAGTAGTTTAATAAACTACAAACCATATTTTCATTACATATGCATCTAAAAATTCCTTTAGGTCCAAGTAGTGATACAGAGTATGTAAAGCTGAGTAGAAGTCAAAATAACAATAATTAATAATAGAAAAGTTGAAAACTTCAATGGAAAACATTAGCATAAAATTTAATTTTGCATAGCAACCATTTTGTTTCTATAATTATATATATTTGGCCGTTTCGAAAAAAATATATAGATTTATTATAATTAGAATAATTAATAAACATTCAGTTTTTGAAGATCTTAACACACAACTTCCACACTCGGAGAAAACACCATTGATTACAACAAATTTGAACAATCTATCAATCTATATGTATTTGTTGTTATACAACTTATTTCTGTTGGTTAAACTTGTGACAATATTTTCAGTATTTAGATGTATTTTAAATTTAAAAGTCTGACTTGGCTTTGCCTTGTATATTTAAGTATAAATGCCTGACCCTTATTAGGTTTATACTAATTTAAATATGGAATTTATAAAAATTTATCATCGACTTGTAGGTTTTAAAAATAATTAAATAATAATACAAAAACCTCAGCTGAAAAAACCTAAAATAAGTTTAACATGATTTTATAAATCATTTATGTATAAAATTAAGTTAATTTATTATTAGTATGGATAAACCATCATATATAAAGTAAATTAGATAATTAACATGAAAAATATAGAAATATAACAATGTCCTTTTCAATTACTGCGTTTGGAGGCTCACTTTATTACCCAAATATTAAATTATTAACCACTACATGTAAAATGGACTATTACATATGAATATAAGTAAATATTCAAAAAAATTAATTTTAAAAAAAGTAACCATTTATTTTTAATAATTATGTGAGATTACATTATTTAAGTTACATTGCTATATTTTCAAGTTAATTGTCTAATTTACTTTCTATGCAATATAACTATTAAAGTTTTGATTGTGGCATGAGTCAAGCTTTAGCCTAGTTATTGGTTGGCATTTATTAATGTTAGGATATGTTTGAAAATAGAAAAAAGTTATTTAGTTATTTAGTTATAGTTTGTTGAATACCCGTCTACATCTGCACTCAATGTGTTAATAATAGTTTATTTTTATTTTATATCTACATAAAATTTAATTAAATTGCACAATTTATGTAATAAATTTAATTTATACTGTTTGGAGTTTTTTATTTAATTATAATAATTAATATTTCAAGAAACATTGGTTATGTTGTGTCCCAAATATAGCACTTTTTAATTTCTATAATAGGTGATTAAGTAGTCAAAACGCCTGTTTTAGCACTCGATGTCCCTAATTTTACCACCAGTTAATAAGATAGCCAACGATATATTTTTCACTGGTGGCAATCGGTCTATGGTGAAAGACGGTCATAGTTACAAAACCCATCCAACAATTTGGTAACTATGCGCTTATTTAAGCTATCAAGAAACATCTTCGACTACCCTAATATTTGAAAGTGCAAACCTGAGCAGTTTAAACATTAGAGCTAGGAAAATAAGATGCAAAACTGTAATTTTTTTTTTTTTATTAACCTCTAATACAATTTTTTTTAACATTATTTGACTACAAAAAATCATTGTAATGACTGAGATATCATATACAAGCATATGAATGAATATAAATTAAATTTAATCAAATTTGAATCAATATACAGTTAATAATATATTTAATATAATATAAAACAATATGAAATTATATTTGTACAAAGATTTTATACAAGTATTTAGCATATATAATATAACATATTATATAATATATTTAAATAATGGGAGTTTAGTGTTTTCTATATCTATATCTACAATGTATCCATCTGGCCTAAAGATCGGTTTTCATAACTACTAATGATAATGTTGATTGTACAATTGACTGATCTTACAATTTGTTGGTAATATTTTTGTTAGTCAATTTGTTATTAGAGAAATAGCAACAGCTAAATCTAACACGTTTGAAGAGTGTGTTTTTCCTAACGTCTATCCATCTGTCCTTGAAAGTTATCGTCATGGTAACCAATATAAATATTTTAATATTTTTTTTCATACAATAAATTTTAATATTTAATGTATAGCATGTGCTATTTGTGTTATTTTTGTAATAGCATTATATAATTAGTACAAGTCATAAATAAAAATAATTATTTATACAAAACAAATTAACAAAAAAATACACAATAAAACCATAAATTTAAAATGATCAAAGAATGAATTTTCCCTAACTGTTTTAACTATACTATTTCATATTTATGTATCTTTAATTTATAAAACAATATAAACAATTTACTGTTTTAGCCAAGGTAATTAGATTGTATAAGAATGTCAATGTAATTTTTATTTTAGACAACATAAAGTTAAAAAAAGTGATAAATTAATCAAAATAGAACATGATAACCAGTTTCCATCTCAATATATAACTTAGGCCCCATTGTCCAATCTACACTATATTATGCTATTGAATAAAAAAAATTATAATTTTTAATTATGTTTTGTTACAGCATTATCATATGGTGTATGTTCTAAAGGTTCTCCACTAACTGATCAGCCTTTACCACAGAATATTGATACTTTTACTGTAGAAGATGGAAAATCTTCTCAAACCAAAATACTACAAATGTTCAATAACCGTGAGATTAAAGTACCGATCTGTCATGCTCAAATTATTCCTGAAAAACAGTTGGCATCATCTACTTTTTCATTTGTTGTGAAAGTAGATACAGGTTCTATTAACCAATTTCTGACTTCTAATTCAGAAGAAAATAAACTTTTTTTGTCAACCGTTACAGGAAACAACAACCAAATAGTTAACATGGTTACTCCTACATGTTCCTACGATCAAACTAACAATTTTTTGGCAAATACTTCTGAAGAAAACAACCAAAAATCTAACTTGAAAACCATAATATCTGAATCAATTATAAAGTTGGAAACTGTTAAAACGTCTGCTAGAAAACCACATCCTAAATTTCGTAAATTTAAAATGAGCAGTATTTCATTCGAAACTAGCAACACTTCATCTTCTGACATATCATCGACTATTTATTCAAAACCCATTAAAACATTTACAACAAACATTTCTGAAGATGACAAACAGGCAAATAACACAATTGGGACTTCTGATACTACTACAATATCTGAATTTAATTTAACTACTAAAAAAGCTCAAGTAGTACAACCTACTAGATATCTCACACCAAAAACTAATCATACTTCTTCTGAGGCTAACAACACATTTACTTACATAGCATCTATTATTCAACCAGAAAACATTGGAACATTTTCAAAGACCTTTTCTGAAGATGACAAGCAAACAAATAGCATAATTGGAACTTCAGTTAATACTACAATGTCTGAATATACTTCAATTACCAAAAAGTCTAAAGTAGGACAACTTGCTAAAGGTCACAAACCAAAAACTAATTGGGCATTATCTGAGACAAGCAACACATTATCTAGTAATATGTCGTCGATTATTTATCCAGAGCCCAATAAAACATTTTCAGCAAACATTTCTAGAGGTGACAAGCAGACAAATAATTTTGCTCAAAATTCTGCTACGACTATATTGCCTGATGTTAGTTTAAATATTAAAAAAGTAGGACGACCTAGAGGCCGCAAACCAAAATGTAGTTATACTTCAATTGAGAAAAATTCATCTAGCATTAATGTAGGAAAGAATCTATCCAGCATAAAAAATCAATACATTGCATTTACCAATTATTATGAAACGTTCTTAAATAATAAAATTGAAGTAAATTAGTTGTCAATTAAATTTTGTTTTAAATTTTTAATTTTGTTGTTTCATTTGTAGATTAATAAAAGATACAAAGATTTATTTTCTGTGCAACCAAAACCACCAATTGGATTTCAAAACTACCTCATGAACAAACGTACATACATTTTAGCTGGTAATGCTAATAAAAGATTAGTGTACACACTAACACCACCACCACCTAATTTACATGACCAACTAAAACAAATGTTCGTTAAACAAGAAAAGGAAAGACAAATACTTCGTGTACAGGTTTGTTTAGTCTTAGTTTTTTTGTATATTGACATAGTAATTAACATAATTTTAATTTCTATTTTTAAGCATATTATTGAAAAGGAAAAACTGGTTATATGTGTTGAACAAGAGATACTCAGAGTTCATGGCCGTATAGCTCGTGTATTAGCTAATCAGCCATTACCATTTTCAGCATGCATTATACTCAATGACAAAGAATTAATGTATAATCTTATAACCCCAAAGGAAGAGAAAGATAATAGCTTTGTGAAATTCAATGATGAGGGTCGAGAGTTTGTATCATGGCTACAAGAGGTAGATGACAAATGGGAAAAAATTAAGGTAAGGGTGTCATAAGTTATGTAAATTGATTTAAAAATGGTTGTTAATATTTTGATGATCTTAAAAGGAATCCATGTTATGGAGACATCGTAATGAGGCAGAAAGTCTATACGCTGTACAGAAAATGGATTGGAGATGGAAATTGGTAGAATTAAAAATGTGTTGCTATAGCCTGAATACCAATATTGTAAAAGAACATGTATCAATTGTTGAAGTCAATAAGGAATTTGTTATTTATCAAAATGAAAATGTAGAGTGATATTTGTATAAATAATTTTTTAAAGTTTTTATAGTTTTTAGGAATAATAATTAAAATATTCTTAATTTATTATATTTCTTCATAGTTTAAAACCACTTTAAAAGTAACAGTGATTAGTGATAACTATTCTCATTAACATGATACATTTCATAGTAATGGAGTTAACATAAAAGGTTAAGGTAGAGTACCCATAGATAATAAAGATATGGATGGGCCACGATTAAAGATAAACAGGTTGAACAACGAGCTCTTATAAAGTGACTCACAAACCTTCCTTCACAAACAGCTGTGAAAATTCTACTACTAGCGTTCCCAACGGACAATATAATAATATCAATATTTTCATACGTATGTTCTGTTCATGATAAGTATTAAGTTATATCATAAGTAACTGTAATTTGACATTTAGAAATTTTATTAGATGAGTATTTGTCAAAATAAAATAAAAAGACATCAACTAACACTCAACAGTTGTATACAAGACAATATTGTTTTTCATGAAATAACAATTTACTTTTAAAATAATCTATTTACCGCCAAAATTTTTTGATAATTGTTATTTGATAATGTTATCGTAATAATGTAATATAGAATACCAATGTGTTCTATAGTGGTGGTTAACATCTTAAATCGCTACGAGCGCTAGTAGTAGAATTTCACAGCTGATTCAGAGAGACGGTTTGTTCGTCAATTTAAATTGTGGAGTAATATAGCTCGTTGTTCAACCTGTCTATCTTTAATCGTGGTAGTAAGATAAGAAAGTTGGATAGAAAAAGAACAAAGGAATTTTGCCAAGTTTCCCTACTTATATCTTCTATACCGTGAACTACGCTCAACACGACGATCACGCATTAGTGGAATCGACCCCTGACATTTGTGGAAATCAATATGTGAAATAACTAATAACTAGACTAACTAAGACTATTAATAGGTTCCTATTATACGTTTTAAGTTCCAACCATACTATTGATAGAGACGGCTCATAAATAGGTACAATTATAAAAGTGTGACTAATAAGTAGGTACCTATATGTAATAATAATAATAATGATTATTATAAATATGAGTCTAAATATTAAAATTGTATCTTGTGCATAATATTCATGAAGAAATTGTCTTAAAACTAAACATGAAAATATTATTATTATGAGTTATAACTATAAGACATAAGTATCCAGATTTGTTTAAACCGTAAACACATATTATAATTATTATTTTGTATAATGTACTTGCGATTTATATAATATATTACCTATTATTATTTGAGTATACTTATACAAACATTTTCAATATTTGTATTAACAAAATGTTAATAACAATGTTCGATATTAAACATAATATATGTTTAATGCTTATACGTGTATAACTTTTGAACCAATAATAATTTATACAAATTTATACCTATCCCTTAAAGAATTCAGAATTACTAATTAATATATTAATGTTTTTAACGCCATTCGATCATGTAATAAACCCGATCAGATAACACATTTTTTTGTTGTGTATTAGATTTATTTCATTCTAAGTTAACCTCAAGTTCCCTCAATAAATATTTTCTACACATCTTTTTTTTTTTAATACATAATAAACTTCTATACATATTACATACCTTTTACAACCTATATTTTATATACTAGCTATACTATATAGTATCTTACATATATCTAAACTATGACTATTGAATATACATAATAATCATGTACAATATGTTACTAATGAAAATTGTTATATTTAAAAATGAAAATTCGTGTCTATAAAATCGTAATAAAATAAATATACGTTAAATTTAATTATTATATATTAACCTGTTGTTTTTTGTGCAATAGTTTTTATAAATATAAAATGTAATTATTGAAATCCAGTGCCTAACTAAAAAGTAAAAATTCAATTCAATTTATAAATTTCAAACGATCAATTAAAAACTCAAGTATACGAAAGCATTTAGAATTCAAATAGTTAATATTATATTTATATGCAGTTTAATAAAATTATAAAAATAAACGCACAAATACTATTTACCTAGAAAATAAAACTATGTGTACAAAATTAATTTCACACTATAAACATTTGAATATAAACGTATTGTCATATGTTTAAAGATAAACATATCTACATATACATTTTTATTGTGCTCACTATTGAATATTATTTATTTATTTCCTAATATTTTTCTAAATGAAAGTGTTTAATTTATTTTTATTTATACATTTATGTTTTTATTATTACAATTTGAGTATAAAATAATAATATGATTGAAATATGAAATTTAAATTGTTTAAATTTAAAAATCGATAACCGATTATATAACAGACAAATTGTGGTCGGTAAAAATCCAAAGAATTTGTACTCGGAGGATAAAATACATATAACGTGGAATAAAATTCAATAAAACATCCCATTATTCAGTGGCGCCAAGTTCAAGTTTCGAGACCGGTTTCAGGCGCCACATACCTGATCTTTAGTAATAAAACAAAAATGAAAAATAGCATTGAAATAGTTTTAGAATAATAATATAATGTTAAATTATTATCGAATATAGGTATAAGAAAATAATGTATAATATTATGTTTACCTATATACGTATAAACGGTACATACTTCTGAATATTTATAGATAAACAATATTATATTATTATATAAAGCAGTTTATGTATACAAAATATTTATATTTTAATGCGTACATTAAATTTAATAAATAGACTCTGTCTATCTATAGAGATTTTATTTTAAGAAAAACAATTATATAGGTATATGATTAAGAACGAAAGAAAAGTGTTCGGAAACACATATCTCAAATATCATTTATTTTTATTTTGTCCGGTACACATATATAACAATTATTTATATTTTAAAAATATGTATTGCGAGAAAAATGCTCTCTCGGTCTGTAGTCGTAATTTAAAAACCAAAGTATATTAGTAGTCAAAATTATCTGTTCTATATACTTACCGTCGTCCTTTTAAAAAAAATATAAAATCTTGAAAAATTATTAATTTGGTATAAAAGTTTTCGAAGGATTTTTATAGATAGCATAACATTAGTTCTATAATCTATTTGTGCAATCGAAAAAGTTCGTGTAAAAATTTAGTATAAAAATTTGGTTTCGGTGCAGGCTACTTATTAAGGAGTATAGTATAGGCAATTTAAATCACATACTGTGTCTGCAGCTATATAATTTATATATATTATATTTCATATAATTCTCATCATTAAAATTACATCACGGGAAAAATTATTGCACATTGTAGAATTTACGTATTATAATAATCTTTTTTTTTTTTATTTGAAGAAGGAGAAATTTGTACGGATCTAATCTCTAATCTTAAATTATATTATGATTTTAAATATAGAATACTGTAAAAATAAAGATGAAAAATATAGTTTTTAACAATAATTACCAACGATGGAAAATATATTTTATAAATCTAAGCTAAGTGTAGGTAATCTGTAGTTATAAATTCTCTTTAAATTAAAAAAAGAGAGTTCAAATCGGTTCATTTTACAGTCCATGGTCGTTTTTTCTGTAAAGCGGAATTTTCATACAAAATAAAATAATACTGACACTGGGCCCCTTAAGATAACGCTGCACACAGTGGTTAAAATGAGGGGGGACGGAGAGGGACGACGTCCCCTTTCTTTGCTTAGCTTAAGTTTGGCGTCCCCTTTAGTATATACCTAGTCCCCTTTACATTTCTAAATGTTCAATTAAAAGTTGAGACTGAATTTGTTCTGTTGTACATAATATTCAAAAATTAAATGAAAAAAGTTTAAAAAATGGAATTTAGTTATAAATTGTATGCAAGATCTATATTAAGATCTTTATATATAAAGTTATAACCACAGAGTATGTACATTATACATGATAATAGGTATATACCTACATATAATATACGTCCGTGATAAATTTTTACAAATTAGATCAATAATAACATGGTTTAAAAGTTAAATTAATATAAATATTTTAAAAATATTACGGTACTGGTTCAGGGGACGCCTTTTTTTTTTTTTTGCATTAGCTATAGTCCCCCCTGCAAATATATTCCACTTTAACCACTGTATATTCGTGAATCGGGTCAAACACCTACCTCTGAATTATATATATTAATACTGCGAAAATCCCGTCACGGGCACGATTAGCTCGATAAAACCCGTCCAGTGACAAATCTAGCGGAAAGGCGTTAAATCTGATTTCGTGCCTCCCCATATTTTGTTTTTGGCCTTTATTTCCGACAACTGCTGAAAATAAAATACCTAAATACCAACGAATATTATGTATTGTCAGAACCATTAAAGCGAGTCCCGGGTATAGTGTTTAAAATCATGACCTAGGTACCTATATGGTAAAATATTATTTTGAAATTTTTCATTGTATTTAATATTTTTTCACGAATTCAGTGTCCCTCTGTAATAATATTTATTTAGATTATTTGAATTGCGTATGTCCAGTCCATTTTTGTTTTATAATTTCGAAAAAAAATCGTAATTCTATAATTAAAAACATACATAAAATATCAAAAATGAGCGTGTAATATAGGTTTCGGCAATTTTTCGCCAATGTTCCATTTCACAATAAAAACCAAGGTTTGTAATATCACTAACGTACATATATATACGTACCATGGTACGAAAATATAATATCTAAAGACCAAAAGTATAAAATATCTGCGGGGTAACCAGTCAAAGACGCGCGCACTTTGTCCGTCCGTCTTAAACCCCGAAAGCCGATTATTTCCGTTTCTCGGACGTGTACTTGAGCTTTCTCCTTCTTTCGTCACTGCGGTTTTTCAGCTTTCGCGTACAAACACTCGTATTCGGCGTGTATACACGCGCGTTCGTTTCGTTCCGAAAACCCGGTAAAACTTGTTCGGGAATTTTTTTCGAAACGGAAAAAAAAATTATATATTATTATCGTGACCCGAATACGTCGTGTACATATACATACATAATATATATATATATATTGTACAATAGCGTTCTGTGCGAATCATTTACCCGAAAAAAGGTGATGAAAAAAAAAAAAATGTATTTATTTTACTCGGGTCGTAAAATTTGCACTCGATTTAACGTCGGGACGTGCGGAAAATTCGACTTTTTTTTTCCCGATACTATTATTGACGGCAAAAGCATAATGCCGGTGTGGTACCTACGTGTATATATCTATATAATTGTAATAATATTCTATTTTCAAATAAACTAGTTTTCGGGACAAAACGTTAAGAATGCGCCGACGACAATCCACGACACGATTGTATGGAAAAAAACACGTACTTATAGTATAAATAATAATCACTGTTTACGAT
Organism: Pemphigus obesinymphae; assembly: GCA_025469235.1. NCBI lineage: Eukaryota > Metazoa > Arthropoda > Insecta > Hemiptera > Aphididae > Pemphigus > Pemphigus obesinymphae. Next base: position 118,556 of record JAIPRL010000564.1, read on the forward strand.
ATATAATGTTCACATAATATAATATGGTACGGTTTTTTTTTTCTACTTACAATGTTTTACATAAATTTAGTGGTGGATTTGCAGGGGGACGGAGCTACTCTTTCCTTTTCCTTTTCCTTGTCTTTAACAGCGCACCCCTTAATTTATTTATCCGGGAAACGCAACGGGCCGCAGTGTTTGTGTTGATTTTTATTTTAACATTTTTAAAAAATATAATTTTTTTTTTTTGGAAAAATCGTAATATTAAAAAAATAAATACGTTTCTTGTCCTTAACGCATGATAAGTTTTAGATAAAAAAAAAAAAAAAAAAAACATGATATAAAATATTGAATAGTTGATCTTTATTAAATCATATTGGCGTATCATATATATAGGGGTACTAAATAATCGTCATTATCCGTGAATGATGGCTAAAGCCTAAACGGATGGCGAAATCAATGCGACACCGACGATAAACTTCATTTCGGTCTACATCCATATACAACTTCCTCGATTATTCATTTAAAAGGAAAAGTGTTAAATCGTTTTAAAAGAGGAATGCTTAAACTATGCTATCTGGAAAATATGTAACCCGACATTGATGTGAAAATATTTTGGATTTTTCTATTCTATCCGGTATTATATAATAATTTAAAATGTTTTTAAAAATGTCCCCTGGTTAAGAAACTTTGGATAGGGGGTGTAGGGGACGAAATCCTCCACGGATTACTTTTTTTTTAATAATATGTCCCGGAACGCAAATTTTTTAACTAGGCTCAGAGTCCGTCATCCTCATTTTTTTTTTCCAATTCAACCATTGATTATAATATATAGCATGTCTATTATTTGGTGTTACAGACGAAACGCCGTGTATCGAGGTCAACGAGTCGACGGTCGTCGGCGCTACCTTGACCATGGTAGTGGTCGCCGTCGGTTTACTCCTAGTGCGACAGTCGGCCGACGACAGATGATTTTCTTTTCGATTTGAAATGCGCGAAACCGCCACTGAAGCCACCGGACGATATACTTGTACTTGTATAAATTGTTTTCTTATAGCAAATGCATTTTGAACTTTTTTTTTTTTTACTAGTGTAAATAACCACAAACGCATATAATATTTTAGGTTTTAGCGTGTAATACCTGTACGGAGACGAACGGAAAACGCGTGACGCCGCTAAATTATATATTTTATAATATATTATAATATGGCAATTGACGAGCATCGTAATCGCCTGTACGGTTTTTTTTTTTTTTTTTTTCATAAATATATAAGACTTATCGGCATTTTTATACCATATTTATTAGGCACGTTTTGTTTGCGAGGAGACGGCCGGGCCGTTTCGTCATCGGATAATTCACTCGGATTTTTGGATTTTCTAGGATAGTTTAGGTCTAATAAAGGAAGGAACGTTGCAATCAAAAAATTTTGAAAAAAATAGTATCCTTCAAAATCCTTGGTAGATGAAAAACATACATTAATATTAACTCAATACGGTAGTTTAGATGTAGAGAAAATATATTTAGGCGGTTTAGGCATATTTATAAACAAGTGTGAAAAATGAACCGGTAAGAGTGAAAATGAATGTGAAAAGGAGTGGTAAAATGAGGCCAAAAAATAAACGGTTGGAGATAATAATCGAAAATGATATGAGAACGGCTGGTCTGTGCTTGAGTAATATAATTGATTATATATATAGTATATATAATCAATGGTAATATGTATGGTAAATGTTGTATAAATATAGCGGAGGTTGAGGATAATCCCAGGTATAGCTGCAAACAAATATCGGTAGCCACGTAATAATTAATATAATATATTTCATAATTTTTGCCGAGCGAGTATAGAAATAACAGAAGAAAAAAAAATGGTAAATATTCACGACTAGAACTTATCTATAATATAGTAACAATTTTCAAAGAAACACGAAATATCGTACACAAGAAGCAAATATTGTGGAAATTCGAATACAAACGACAATCGCGAATAATATTTAAAAGAGGGCATCTGTTCGACCATTGGAATACCCACTGGAAGAAAATCAAGTGACAATAAGTAGGTACGTGTTTTATCGCGTGGAAGACGAAATTTACTGAAAACGAACATAGTAAACGTTCGCAGTGGATTACGATTTCCGTAGGCAGGTAAAACGATATAATATAGTAGAAATTTTCGCAAATTGACCTATTTCGGGATCATAGAAATAATGTAATTATATAAAAAACGAATATTTAATACAACACTAAATTATTTTACAAATGTTTGTAGAGTGAAAACACTCGTAATATATCACCGCACATACTCGACACTAATTTACGACAACATACAAATATAGGCATATGATATTTTTATTTTCAACAATAAACAATTGTAATCAGCATGTTGAAAGTTCACAACAACAACAATATAGGTTTATTTTGACCGAAACAATAAACAGTAAATCTACTAACTGTCTTACGGTATCCTATAAACCGGAAGTTCCCATTAACCGTGGAATCACCAAAATTATTCAAAATAATGAAAACAATCATAATATTTTCATTTACACATATTATGTTTACATTAACATTTATCATTCGTACTACCGGTATATTATATATTCTAGACCCTTGATAAGCATTTATTAGAACACTGTTTTCCTTTTCGAAAATTGTTGTAAGAAATGTACCTACTTTTTTTCAGTTTTCACTTCGTTTACATTACAATAATGCACGTTTTTATTTCTAGATATTTCCAAATTTATTCCAATGACAATTTCAACGAAAGTGTTTATTGGATACCTATATATATATATATATATATATATACCTATTATTATTCATTATAATATATATAATATATTATTATTAATAGTCATCATGGAAATAGAATTTCGGAATTCGGAAGGGTCTAGAGAATTTAAATGTTTTGAAAAATGGCCAGTCGAATTTGTGCAATTTTGGGAACTTCTACGCTATATATATTTATTGGGTCGGGACGAAATTTGAGTGCGAAATAGGTTTATATGGATCGACGACCATACAGAAATGTTTGGTAGTGTGATATATAGAAAAAGGTTCGCGAAATTTCCTGAGAACGCGTTCGAGTGTGCTGGGTCGGGACAGCAGCCGTCTTATCACCACGATATTATTATTCCGAAAATATTCGCCATGATCCTCCGGATCAGAAAATCATATATGACAAAAATACCAATAAAAAAAAAAAAAATAAAAAAATAAAAATACAAAAATACAAAAATGAAAGAAATAGGGCTTTTGAAGAGGTTTTTTTTTAAGAAAACTATTACTTTCGTGTGTTGCGATGTCAAAAACAAAAAAAATCATAACGCAATTGACCGAAAAACGTTTTTAATAATTTAATATATAAAATATTGTAACATAGTAGGTATATATATATATATATATATATATATAATATGTATATAAGTATAATATATTAATATATATTTTTTTTTTCTATCATAATTATTCGTATCGAAATAAAATGTTATGTTATGGAAACGCGGGCAATAATATATTTGTAGATAACACAAAACGATAACATGTTGCATATTGTGTTAAAAACTATAGTGATAATTGAAGGCATATATTTTAAATTGTACCTAATATATATATATATATATTATTATATACGATGTTAGTGTATTTATGACTTCTCAAGTCTCACTTCTTCTATAATATGTACCTATAAATGTATAATGATATTTAAGTATTATTATTATTATTATTATTATATCATACTGTTCACGAATAGCAATAATTAATGTAATATTGATCATGAATGGGTTTTTTTTTTTTTATCATTAATATTGTTTTTAAAAATAAATGTTATCTCCGTAGCAACACATTGTAGTGATAATAAAATATTATGTAATATTATTATCATTATAATAATGTATCCCGGCGTTTCATACTTTCATGCGAGATGATATCTTATGTAGATTATTATCTCGGAAGAGTACACGCCAAGAGTTCTCGAGGTTATCGTGTTATATGTTGTTTTTTTTTTTTCGTTTTATGTAAAAGATATCTAGTCGCATAAAAATACCAGTTAATAATTTCCATTATTGTTTTTAACTATTTTTTTTTTTTTTTTTTACCAACACTTACAACTCTCGTATCGATGATAACAAAACTTATAATACTGACAATTAAATACCATATTATATTATTATCGTACAGTCTACTCGAATCATCTCTCGGCATAATATTACACTTTCACCCTGAACGTGATGTTTCCTGCAGTTCCCTTCGACACCGTACTAGTAGTCCAGTTTTCTAGTCATTTCGTGCATTTACGTTATTTCGGTGTTTTAATGTACATTATATGCTCCGTCTTTTACAATATGTCGATTCCTATATATTGTACCATATGGGTAAAAGGCCGTAAGCACTATTATTGAAAAACGTGTAAATTATTTTTAAAAAAAAATCAATACATAACGAATTTTAATGAAAACAATATTTCAAAATTTTACTTAAAATCGTGGTTTTGAATTATTCAGAAGTATAGTACTATTAAACGTTATAAAAAAAAAAAAAAAAAATAGAACAAACGATACAATATGATCAGAGTTTTTTTTTCTTTCTATATAATATTTCAACGTATAAATTATATTTATAATTTTAACTACCAAAATTTAAAGTGATTTTATTAACTTATTTTTAAACATTTTATCATTTTTTCATGATTTATTTTTATTTTCATATTAAATATATGGGACACGAAAATGATACCTATACATAGTACTCATTTAATCCGGGACGGAATTGATATATTTTCTATCGCAATGTATTTATGTTCGGGATAGACCAGAACTTGTATAATTTTATGAATGTCCGTTACGATGACGTGTTTATGTAACTGAAAATATTGTAATCTTATAGGTGTAATTTCATAACAAATAACTGTGATCATTATCACCACAAATATCACCTTTATTAGACAAGTATTGAATATTTTAATATTTTTTATACTATAATGATATTATGACATATTGTTTTCCACAAAATCTCAAAATAGTTTCTATGTAGACATGTCGTTTACACAGTGTATTCAATTGGTTTGCTATTTTATGACTTAATTAAAAGCTCGTCACATTTGTCTAAAGTCTTGTAATTACAAATTTTAAATTGAGTTTCCATTTTTATTTTTATTTTTAACTGGCATTATGAATTTTGTAGATTTCTTTTAATTAAATCTGTCATTTTTAACCAAAAGTACCGCTTACGTTCTTTTACTTGTTAAGGTTTGATAAAATATCGTATCCGATGAGATTGAATGACAAATAAATTACAAAAATAATGCAATATTTTAAATAGTGTAGGCATCTCACTATTGTTGAAGGGACGCGTTTTCGTTTTTATCAAAATAGGAAATGTTTTCCCTATTATATGTTTATATTTCGTTCACTCCATGATATTTGATTTGATTCATACTCTATTTAACTACCACAAAATACATTATTATTAAATATAATAACACAATGTGATTTTAACCACAAAGACCGTGTTACAAGTATACCGCAAATCCGTACGAGAGGAGTTAACGATAATTAATTATATTATTGTGTTTATAATTTTAATATGAGGGGCAAATCGACTGATTGTGATAATAGTTTTACGTTTATATGAAAAAAAAATAATAATAATAAATAAATAATAATTTGGATTTGTATCGATTTGAAATGAATTTAAGCTAGTAATTGATACGGCTGAGAGTAATTGAATTGTACAAATTTCGCAATGAACTTGTGATGTTCTTTATTGTTTTGTATGATAAAACGAAAATTTTTTTGTTTTTTTTTTTACAAAAAAAAATAAAAAATGATGTTAGACCGAATAATGTTTAGATTACTACGTAATTAGACGATAAGGAAAATGACGTACAATTTAGATTTAGTATATTATAATCATATTATATTTGTTGGATATTATTTTAATACATGATTTTTTTTTTTTTTTTTTTTTTTTGGTTATTTTATTTTATTTAATTTTTATAATTTTATTAATAATAATAATTGGAATTTAGGTGCCTTGATTAGCTCGTTGTTAGAATTTTCTTATCTATTTGAGAGTACAAAAAAACTGATTTCAAAATAAGCACATTTTCCACAGTATATAATAATATTATAGATACATTATTTTGCTCGTATATTAGGTACACATACGCTGTTACGCACGTACACGTATTATTATTTGTGTACCTCCAATGTGTGTTTGTATAAACGTTAGTCTGATTGTATTAATGTACACACGACATGTAAAATATTCTAAACAAACCAGAAAAAAAAAAAAAAAGATTAAACAATTTATTATTTTTTATTTTTCGTCAGCGATTCGCAGTTTTAAAAAAAATATATATGAATCAGTGTCACGAATCGTCACGGATTATTAAATTATTTCTTCGTACGATTCGTTTCAATCGTTATAATAATATATATATTATATATTTTATCTACCTACTGTCAAGCCCGCCATCATTTACCGCTGTTTTACTACTATTATTATTATTATTTTTTTTTTTTTGTATAATGTGGCTTTATTATTTTAGTACCAATTTATTAAATTCGATAACCAGATTTGTAGTAAAATTCGATAGCAAAACCCTTGGCAAAAAACCGAATTTCCGCCCCTGAATTGGTAATAAAGAAAAAAAAGTCATCAATTTTTTTGGAGTTGCGCCCCCGTTCCTTAAAAATCTAGTAAATAAGCAAAAAAAGAAAGTCATCAACTTACTTTTACAAGATCTTGCCCATCAAATTTTCGCCCCTCAATCTTAGAAATTTAGGGATAGATATGACTGAATTTCGATTTTTGCACCCCCTTTTCTGTTGCGCCCTTGGCCTAGGCCAGTTTCGCCGCCAAGCCCTTGCTACGGCTCTGTCGATAACAATATATATATTATATTATTATAAGCGACATCATACCTATATAAGATGTACAATGTATAATATATGGATCTAGGTAAAAATATCCGGATAATCAAAATATCTCGTTTAAAATATCCAAATGTAAAAACAACAAACTCTAAAAGAAACAAATCGCTTAATTATATTTCTTAAAACTTGAAATTCTTTTAAATATACATCTCTATATAGTTTATTATCATTCTAAATCATGTAGGTATAATCATAAAAATGTAGAGTTATTAATAATTAGGGCTGTGGACTAAATGCACTAAAAAAACATTGAAAAATGCACTATAAATCCCTAAAAATGAAAAAGATTAAATTTTTAAAAGTTAAAAAATAAAACAAGTTTTAGTGTATTCATTTTTAATTTTTATATAAAATTATACACAAAAAAAAACCATTAAAAATCAATTTATTTTTAAGTATTTTTAAAAGATAAAAAAAAAAAAAGATACATTCACAAAATTTTTTATAAATTACACTTTATAGTGATAAAAAAAAAAAAAAAAAAAAATTAAAGTTTTTAAATTGAATACTTCGATATGTTATATGAATCGAACTTTGTATACTACGTTTAACAAATAATAAAAAAAAAAAAAAAAAAAAAAAACATATTTCCTACTACAAAATATATAATATTTATATTCGAATATTTTTTTTTTCGTAAAATCATACAAATTCGTATTTAAATATTTTGTAAAAAGTATTTATCTGTACAAAGCCTAGATGATATTTTAGATTTTGATATTTTCCTCTCCGGATGTTTTAACCGATTGTCGCGCGTATACGTACTTATATATTTACCATCATAATGCGTATAGTGGGTTAGGCAGGCAGGTACTTATTTGAGTCGATTTATTTTCTATACGCGCGAACACCATATGGACGCGCACAAAAATGTAAAATACGTAATAAACGACTCTCGAGGCTATTTCATATTAATTTATTAATTATTATACCTATCGTTGAACTATATATATATATTGTAGAATTATTGTTTCGGTGTCTATTATGTTTAGTTTTTTATTTTTTATTTATTTTTTCTTACGTATTCAAAGTGCACGGATAATTTTTTTTTAACATTACAGTAAGCACACTCGAATACACCGCGCGTGTCCATCGTTATACATCATATTGTCAACGCATATAGTATAATATTGAATAATACTCGTGTCGTATACACTAATCCAGTCACAGTTATAATGATAATAATTTGTTACCGATGTATTTTTTTTTTTCTTCTGTCGTTGTTAAAACTTTTTCAGAACTCTCAAAATCTATATCGTTTAAACGATAACTATATAATATACCGAACGATATTTTAATATTGTGTACAATCGGAAAGTAGATTATATATATTATATATTATTATTATTATTATTATTATTATTATTACATGATTGTAACACGATTTTAATTTTATTGTAGCTGAATTATAATAAATTCTTTAGTTGAATAATATAATATTATGTTTATGTACAACACGCTGCGTTGTTTTAAATTGTCGTCTTGTATAGGAGAACAGTTGACCTAAATAATAATAATGTACAAACCCACCGCCGGCACGCGGTATCTTTCTCGTCTCCGCCGCCGCCGCCGCCGACCTTCCCGCGCGCGCAAAGGTCACACACGCTCGACTACAACGTGTTATTATTGTGGTGTCCGTTTCAGGACGCTATCCGACATTTTGACACGGCGAGAAAGACGCGTATAATCAATCGGAATACCAACCCAATCGCACCGATAAACGACAATATAATTTCATTGCCAACTATGTAATGATTGTGATACGATATTATAAAATATTCGATTCGTGTAGTAGTTCGTACACCCATAACGCTGAAATTCCAAAGTGCGCCGTTGTAGGTCATTATTATTTATATTTATTTATTAAATATTACTAGGTATAAGTATTATTTTCTATAAACCTTGGGTGTACGTAAGAAAATAATCGGTAATCGTTTTACTGTATTTTTTTTGATAACATTTTGTTTGTGATTATAATTTATAAACACTGAATTAGAAAACTGATGAGTACCTATATAGGAAAATAACTATAAATGAGTTTAAAAAAAATATTAATATAAGTATCCTCAATCGGTAGGTACACCTAGACTTCTACGCTTAAAATCCGTGACGTCACGAAATTATAACAAGCGTTACGTTTTTTTTTTTTTCTTACACGGTTTGATCGTGTTTCCATATATATGTATAACAAAATTCAACCTTGAAAATCTACTAGAGGCGAATTCACCATAGAGCTTTTAGCGCGGTTCCGTTTAAACTGTTTACTATTTTTACCAGTTTTTTTTTTTTTTTTTTTCCAATGTTCTAATTTTCTTGTCTAATTAATTAACGCGTGGTGCTTAAATCATGTGCTAAGGATTGTTATCACACGAAATGTTTTCAGGTTATCGCACAATAATTTCTCCTCTGATGGTCGATGACTACAAGTTAAAGTAATAATGTAAAAAATAAAGTAAAGTAAAATGAATGAGGCTTATAACTTAGATTAATAATTATTATGTAGACATGTCTATACATATTAGTAATATCAAATGATTTAACTTTTAAATAGTAAAACTAAAATATAAAATGTAATTAATGGTAGAAAATAGAAATAATAAACCTTGATAATACTGTCTTTTTGAATTATGAATAATTACCTAGTAGGTTAACTACATAGAAACAGCAGTCTTAATTTTCATAATTATTATTAGTCTTGACATAATTTATTAACTAAGGAACATAATTTATTAACAAATATAAATAGCTTAGGTAAATACTTCACTAACTTACCTATTAATTAATTTTAACAAATTTAGAAATAGAATTAAAACATACAAATATTTTTTATAAAATATTTTGATATTTCAATAAAATTATTATAAAAAGGAAAATATAAACAAAAAAGTTTCTTGTTTCTTAAACTTTTTTTGTTCTTTAGCCTTCTTCTCTTCTTGTTTGGTTTTGAGTTCTTTAATTAACGGACTTGTGTTAAGCACTTGTGTTCCTGTTGATCTATTTTTATTATACTTTCTAGGTACAGTAGATGAACATCTAGGCAAAGGTGAAATTTTTTGTATAATATTAGAAATAGTTTCTGTATTTGAGGGCCCAGGAGTTGATAGAGATGGAATTTGAATTATTGTGTCAATGTCTGCAACAGCCACATTATCTTTGGTACTTGGATGAATGACTACATTTTGTTCCTCAGGAAATATATTAGTATTGCTATCACTTTGGAAGCTTTGAGCCAACCCATTTCTTTATTTTGTATGGCTATTATTGCCGCTCGCATACTTTCTTTCGGCCATGTTTGCCGTTTCGTTGTTCTTTTGTAGTCAGATACCATTTTTAACTAAAACGAATAAAAATCAAAAT
>JAIPRL010000565.1:0-27910 GCA_025469235.1 Pemphigus obesinymphae
GTCATTTCTATCACCTCACTTATTTGTTCATAAATTTCTTCTATTTCTTCATCTTTATGAGTTGAGGTTGGCATGTATACTTGTAGAATGAATGTATCAACAGGTTTCGTTTCTATTTTAATAGCAAATATATATATATATATATATATATATATTTAGGTGTTTCAATAGAATTCATATAGAATCGTTGATAGAAATCAACTACAAGAATATATATAATTAATATAATCTTTATTATAAGAATAGATATTTGGTAAAATATGTTAAAAATACGTTTTGTTAAATAGATATATAGTATTTTTTATTAATTAAATAAGTTAGGGAACCCCACTCTACGAGCTTGTTGATTTCTTGGTTTCTAAACATATTTTAAACAATAATCTAAAAATATAAAACAAAACCAATATTATCTAGAAACATAGAACTGATGATTTTTTCATAAAATTTATTAAACATCCTATACTTCTGTATAAAACATAGGTACACACACTGCATTAATTATACGAAATAATTACATATTTTACCTACTATTATAATATGTTTAATAATTACGGTTTATAGGAGTGATGATGTTAAAATTATAATAACATTGTTTCCACATGTATATAGTCATGTTGATGGTATCATAGACATCTACCAAACCTAACGTAACTTAACCCAACCCAACCTAAAAAGTACAAACGTTTATATTTAATAATGTATGAAAATGATTTTTGGCACACGTAAAATTATATACCTATAATTAATAGATACTTGAAAAAAACGCCATTTTAATTTCGGAAGAATTTCTGCAGGACAATAACTCGTAATCGCCGTTATAAAAACCCAATTTATCAAATTACACCGTGATACAGTTTATTTTCATATTTCAAGTACCTAACTATACACAATAATTATATACAAATCGGAAACTAGAATTTGTATTGGAAATGTTAAGATTATAAGACGTCACGAGGTGCGTATATTATATATCATAAACCAGATAACCGGATGTATACCTACCTAATGTTCCAGTCTCGTAATATTTGCATGTACCTATACAACGATACAACGGTTAACGAATGATTAAATAATGTTCCATTATTCGTATTTTACAAATTTATTATTTTTTAATAATAAGAACTTAAGTAGGTGCCTATATTAGATTAATTAATCTAATCTAAATTGAAATTTATAGTGACATTTACATTATAATTGGTCAGGTTTATTGAGTAAAGACCAGATAAAAAAAAAAGACTGTGTCTATAGTATTAGAAAATCATATGTACCTACCTATACCTACTTATGTATTTTATAACTACCTATATAATTTATTCGATCTTGTTTTGCATATTGATATACAATGTTATTTATTATAATTATTTAGAAAAATGAATATATATGTAAATATGTAATAATTATTAAAAATGTAATATTATATTGTTATACTGTTAAGCAGTGGCGTATTTACGGGAAGGGGGAATTGGTACTGGACCCCCCAAAACCAAAAAATATTGAATTTAAAAACTAAAATATCTATAAATAATTTTTGTAGATAGAATTTGTAAACAATAATAATTGGAAATAGAGTGTGATGATTGAAAAAAGTAATAATTATAATGCCCTAAATATAATAATAACTAAACTAACTAACTAAATAAAATATAATGACTAAATTTTTAATTCTGAACGGTGTAAAAATATTTTTTTTCTTTTACATGGTAAAAGTATTATGGTTATACTATGGTAAGCTTAAGTATACCAAATTTTACATTTCTACATACTACAATTTATAATATTAATGATGAAAAAAAATAAAAAAGGTCATCCGAAAGAAAAATGTATTAATGTGTAATATGAAAATCAGAATATTTTAGGGTTTGCTTCATAATCTAATTTTTTCACGCGTACCCATTTTTCGACACAACATTTCATTAGATGGTACATTTAAGAGGTAATTTGTCGATTTTTAATAAATATATTAGGAAAAACTATCGAAAAATACAGGTTCAAATAATGGTTATTTCCTCATAAATCCGAAAATATTGGTTTTAATCACTTGAAAATTTCATGGAGTATGTATTTTACTCAAACTTCAAGAAAATATAAAAACTAGATTTTAATAATGATTAAAAAATATATATTTTATAATATATTTTTTTTGTATTAAAAATGTTTGTAGTGGACACAGAAAAAAATGTCTTTGATTGTAACAAAATTTATTTTGAGCTTTATTATGTTGGGAAAAATATTAGAAAAATTATTTTTTAATAATATTACAATAGATGTTGATAATGGCCATTATAAGGTGTAAAAACAAGGTATGGAACAATATTTATCAGTGGGAAATTATTTCCCTATGCCCGTTAATGGGTTTTAACCAAATATTCGAGTTTCCAATTAATTTATTTACCATTTAAAATAATTTTACAAATGTATATGAAGTTTTGGTAATTTTATATACTATATTATTATTACTAGGCCAAGGTTCTTAGGTAAGTACTTTTATCATTTATTACCATACTAAGGAATAATAAACTAAATTATCAATTAAAACTTAAAAGTATACAAAATGAAAGTCTTAATATTTTATTTCACAAATCTCATAACTTATCCTGTTCTTGTAGTCTGTTTTTATGTAGTATTTCTATCGAAAACTGTTATATTTTTCGTCAGGTAAACTTATGTCTAAATATTAAACAAAAATATTCTTAGTTTTCAAACACATATCTTAAAATAATCTAAAAGTAAAAACCACCATTTAAATACAGTACATGTTTTTTTTATGCTACTGTTAAAAAATTAGAAAAAAATTTATGATTAGAAAAATATACTGCAATGTTAAAAAAATTTTATTATCACTCATTTTTATTTATGCTTATAATGATCACATTTTTCCATGTAATGGAAAATATTTTACAAAAATATCAAAATTAAGTCCATTTAATGGTAAAAATTTCGAAAAGTTCAAAATTCAAATTAAATATATTATATATAAAAGTATTATTTATGGTAATAGTACACGGACCACGGAATCCCCTCCTCGATCCTTTATAATGGTTACATAAATCATTGGTTTTCGATATTTTTTGGACCCCTCCCCTCAGAAAAAAAGTTGAAAATACGTCATTGTTGTTAAGTACTTAAATACATATACTTGTACTATAATCTTTAAAATGTTTAAAACAATATTTTATAAGATACTCATTAAGCAGAAAACTATTTTTTTTAAACATGGCTGTGAAAGAAGAACTTGTTCTTCGTTAATACCTTTTTAAATTGAATTATAACGAAAAGTATATTTTCTTCCAATAGGTCAAGTATACTCAATGCCACTTTTACATTCAATCGAAAAAACTTGAAATGCAACCAATACCTCCATAAAATATATTTTATTTATTATGAACTTGATGTTGTGATAGGTACTATAATATAATGATAGCTAGGGTTTTTAGAAGACTGAAAATAAAGCAATCTAAAACTATAAAAACTATAAAGAAATCAACAATAGTAATAAATAAATAAAAAAACTGTTGTTAATAGAATTACGCAACACTAAAATGGTGTTTTTTGATATTCGCTTAATACTGCAATACGCCAATATCTATACGTTTTTATAAAATGAGTTGATTGATGGATACAGGTAAATCGAATTTCGTGTTTAAGGTATAAGTTTTCGGAATTATCTCGTTCGTCAACATTGTTCTCATATAATAGGTTTAATATCAATTAAATTTTGTCACCGACATTAGGGCACTATTAATAAAGGTGTCTGACCGATAATTCTTTTAGCGACAAAAATACGAAATGTTTCTAAGATAGTGACAATTCTCGTCAAAAAGTTTTATTTTTCCACATTAAGCGAAAAAATTTTAACAATGTTTATATAAACATTGTTGAGTCAAACATGTATCAGAAACATTTAATATTTTAATTTATTGTTTGTTTAATTATTTATTATTAAATTGAAATTGAAATGCAGGTAGGTATATAATTATTTGCGGATTTTTTAAAAATATTTAAACGTTTTGTATTCGTGATTAAAACATTTTGCATTAGAGGCATACCATATAACAGCTATGACAGTCCTATCATCCTAAAAGCATAGCCCATGGAGAAATAGATTCGATCCTCTCATGTCAGGTCATTATTCTGGCTCATCCGGTTACAATAATTCGACGGATCACGAAACTACTGAAAATACAAAATTTAAGAACGACATTGAATTTCTGATCAAGAAAAATTATCCTAAAAAAATAAAACTCAAATCTAATAAGCAGTAATTACAATGGCGGATTTATAACTATCGAGCATATTTGCGACAAGAAATCCAAGACTTTAGGCTGAGTAGCTCACAAATACCGGATCCCCATTTGTATATTTCAAATTTCGTGCTTTCTTAAACCTATTATTATTATTATTATTATTATTACTTCCGTTAGTTATAATACTATTTGAAAATCGAAATAAAATTATAGTATAGAAAAAAATACACCTGTATGATTCTTATCAGTTATAAAAATAACTAATAAAAAGTAGTAGGTATAAGTATTGTTTATAAAACAAAACTTAATACCCAAAAGCTTACAATTTTTAAAAGCTACAAATGATTTGAAAAATTAAAATATTTCCTATATTTGCCTATATCACAACCTACCAGATATATTAACAATTTATAAAATATAAGATTTGAACTACATTCATTATAGTATTGCAGTGATAGTATTATTATCATTATTGTTGTTTATATATATGTCATCGATTTGAGGTTAGTGGGTATTAAATAGTCGCTTATTTTTCGTTGTTGAAATAGTGTATTTCCATGCGATTTTAATAAATGTAATTCTGTATAAATGTATTGAAATCTAATCCCTGCTAATAACCATTATAGTTGATGCTTTTAAGTTCATAAAAAAAAGTATATGTTTGCTTAAATATGGTAGATAAATATATCTACAATACACCTAAGTGCATGTCATATTTATTTGATTAGGTAGATATCTCAAATATTATTTTTAGTTAAACTCTGCAAATAGACACTTAAAATAGTCCTTGTTCTTAAATAATAGACGGATGAGGTTTGATATTTAAATTCTAACAGATATGTACGTTATGGACAGTATTTATCTTACATATATACAGTTTAAGGTATTAGTAAAATTCCTTGACAATGAACTAACGTTAAATTATATTTTTTAGGATTGTATAGTTCATGGTCTCAAAATAATTATCTATAGTATATTATCTAAAATAACATTTGCTGTTATATTTTAAAGTTTATGTATTATATAATAATATATAAATATAATAAAGTGTATGTTAAATAAATAATAATCCATGTTTGATAGTTGTGCAAAAATAAAGAATTATTTATATCCTAATAGAAGTATTCAAATTATGTACATATACAAGATGTACAGTTAGGGTTATTCGAGTTCTACGTTATAAAAACCGGTTTTCATAAAATTGGCAAGTATGTTCCTTATTATTTATTCCCAACTTATGTAAAATTAAAATTAATTTTGTTTTTGATTTGCGAATACGTGTGAACTTACGTAAACTTGAAATACAGATATTACCTTTACGTCTTGTTTAAATTAAAATATGTAATAAATTCAATTTAAAAATCACTAATGTACGGTTATATTATTATAGTATTAACTAGTTATTTTAATTTCATTAAAGATCATTAATATATTATTATACATTTCAATCATAGATCAATGGATTATATAATAGTACTGGTTTTGAATCAAATTTTCCTTGAAAATGTACCAACGAAATAAATATGTGGTAAAAAAATGCATTTTTGTATTTCTAAAATATACTTAAATACGAAATACTGTAAGTGATTTTAGACTAAAAATATGTAGGTAGGTATTATCAAAATTATAGATAAGAATTTTATTTAGATATGGTATTTTAGGTATAAAATATATTCATGATCTAGTGTTGCTTGTATATGGGAGCTATTTTTTATATTTTATTTTTTCGTTTTAATTATCGAATAAATATTAAAACATCAAAATACATCATATAACATATAGATATTGATACAATTCTCTCTGCAATTATTTTGATAACAGATATTACTTAGATCTTAGTAACTCACGTTATTGGAAATACAAATACAAAAATGCATTTATATAATATTCTGTTTATTTTTGATTTTTTGATCTATAAAGACAAATTTTTAAAGAATAAATTAATCAAGTTGAATCGCAGACAATTATAACTTGAATTAAAGTAACTCAATTTCTTAAAAATTCTGTTTAATTATGTATTAAATTTTAAAATAAGTACCTATATCTATAAACACTAATAATACTTTTAATAATAATAAATTCTTTATAGGTACCTACCTACCTATTAATTTGTAATATGTACAGTAATAGTACCTATGTATATAAAAGCGAACAATTCATCTAAAATGTTCGTTTAAAATTTAGTTTTTGTGTAATAAGTCGGCTAATACTCGTAAATAGTAAAAATAATGTAAGTATCTTATATTAAATTATTTATTTAATCTATTAAAATATTGAATATATAACTTAAAGTCTAATAATGCTTTGTTACACATAAAAAATCGAGATTGCAAATTAAATTAATCTAGGTCTTCATAGACTACACGCGATGACGAAGTAAATACTCAGAGTGGGGTCTCGAAGAATGTTTAAAATCATTTCCGGCAACCTCCTGGGGTTGACATCATAAAAGAACTGAGCTAAGGCTACTGACACCAATAACTCTATGTCTATATATTCATTGCCTCTAGCACTAGGACATCATCTTGTGGATTGTCTCATATCGTATCAACGTACATCTCGGCATAGGTGCAACTATTTGTTATTATTGTATTTGGGGTATATATAGTATGTTACTTAGAGGTTAAATAATCGTACACCCATTATATGACCATTATCAGTTTATATGATTTTAACGTTTAAATTTGTTATAGAAAAACTTAAGAGAAGGTTTTACTTTAATTAGCTGCCATTTCCCGACACCTGATTGACTTAATATAGTAAAATTAGTTTTATTTAGGTTAAAATGACCAATTATTATATACCTAATACAAGTGCTCAGATTTCTTTGATAGGGAGAACGGAACTTGTTACATTCCAAAATTATTTATATTAAAAAAAATGTTTTCAAAATGTTTTAAGTTTTATAAAATGGTAATATTTTTTCCATAATTATACTATAGGTACAAAGTATTTAATAATTAGAGACATTTTCAAGTCTAATATTATATATAAATGTATGTATAAGAGCTACATGAAATTTTTGGAGCATTTATTCGACCTAATAAAGTGATCATGCATGCGAGTGTTTATATTAAAAATAGAAATATTTTAAAACAAGTTCGGAAAGTCCATTTAGCAAGCGTGATGTATTCTTTGTTTCTAAATGTATTTTAAACAATAAATTATAATTACGTAAAAAATTTATTTAACCTACTCTATACTTATGTATAGTAACCTAAAACCAACGCATAGCCAATAAAAGTGTTAAATATTGATATTGGTAACCACGGCAACGAATAGTAAAAACAGACGGACGTTAGGAACTGAAAACTAGAGGTGATCCGATATGACTTTTTTCCGATATCCGATAAATCGATATTTGTAACCGATATAAAACCGATACCGATCCGATAATTGAAATTGAAAAACATAAGCAGATATTGAAAATAGCCGATATATTGGTTGAAAACCCGATACCTGATATTAACCGTACAACAGTCGAACGTGGCTATATAGCTGGTGTGACGAGTGATAACATCCATAGATAATAACAAAGGGCACGCATTTGAAGGGGAACGATAGGAGCGATAGCCCCCCTCCAAAGCCCATGTGATATTATATTATATTGTGTTATACAATTGTATAATAATACCCAATCACTATGGCGCTATAAGAACCGTTATTAATTATTATAATTTCATAAACTGACTAAACAAATTTTGGCGATATCCTAATAAAAATTCGATATATTTTACATAATAAGACTAGTATAAATTGGTCCTCCACCGTGTATTAAACCTTATCTAGCGGTAAATTTTATTGGTGCAGGTGCGATAAATATTGTATTACCCGTTAACTGAAAAATCAAATTTTCTGTTGTCTGATTTAGTTTTAGTAAGCCGTCTATTGTACTATTGTAGTAATTATATACTTATTATTATGAATAAACGAAGATTTCTATCAGGAATAATATGCGAACGAGTTGGCTGCAAAAAGAGCCTAAATGTAGGAAAAACCTATTAAATTTATTAGTTGAGAAAAAAGTTATCTGGTGTATCAGAGAAATAGTCATTTCAAAAAAACAGAATGGTATAAAATGTTATTAAAATGAAAAATAGAAAACTGAAAAATAGATTTATAATGTAAAAACTTAATTTATATTGTTTATTTATAACAGTTTATTATGTGTACATTTTACATTTTTTTATTAGTTTAGGTACTATTAGTTAATATGTATAGGTACATTTTTAGATCTAGAATATTTCTAAAAAATTGTCTACTCTCCCTAAAATTATGATCTAGATATGTGCCTGAATAACAATATGATAATTAAATAATATTTAGTAAATATGCTAGACGTTTTTTTTCTGAGAATATCGGGTAAATATCGGTTTAAAAAAAACCATTATCTGATATTCGATATCCGGCTCATGCCGATACTCATCTCTATTGAAAACTATTAAACGTCTGTTATAATTTTGAAGTTCTATATGTATACAATGGAATTCATTATATGCAATGTATTCATTTGTATGTACCTACTATGTACAAATATTGTTTTTAATTTTAAGTTAACTCATTAAATACAAAAATCAATAGATAAAATTATACCTACTTTATTATTAATATTACACTCATTAATTTTAATGAAATGGCCTCACGCTACTTTAATCATTGTTTTTAATGAAAGCTAATATCGATAAAGCATAGAAGCTCGATAGAACAGAAAAATATATAGGTAATAAAACACTTATAATTACAAAAGTATTTCAAATAATTTTAGTTTTAAACGTTTTCTAAGAATGTATAATTGAAAAACACTTTCAAATTACAAAATCAATTGCTTGTCATTTTGATAATAATTTTTATTACTTTACTACATCATATTATATTAACAAGTTATAGTTTTGCAGATATACGCATAGTTTTTTTTTATCGGTGACAATTATTTTTTATTAATTTACAAATAGATTTTTTTTGCTATGACCAATACACATTATTATTATTATTATTATAGCGTTTGGAATCCCGTCAAGTTATACAAATTCCAGTGTACAGGAATTTTATTAGCGAGATATGCGATATGAAAATACTATATTGGTCTAACTAAAATATGTAATATTGAGCTATTCAGTAAAACAAATCTTGACCTTTATTACATGATAGCTTATATATATATATATTATATATAGGTAAATCTTAAAAAGCAAAAAAAAACAATAGAAAGCCGGAAATTTAAAATCAAAAACCGGAAACATAATCAAACTATCCTGTGAACATGATTTTCATAAATTAAAAATGATGTGAGACATTCTTGTATATCGATGACCCTCGGGCTTCTTAACGGTACACGGTAACGTGTGACCTATACACCAAACATTCCATATATCCAATCATACGTGATGGTGGCACACAATCAAGGCGATTATTTTTTATCTTTCCAAAAAAAGACAACTTAACAAAATTTAAAGGCATATATTATTATGTATAGCCATATATGTATAACGTATATATACAATAACGCACACATTTATATAGTCGTATAGTGTAGGTAGGTATATCGTATTATTTCCGCAAATTTATGCACAAAATATGAATAATCGTGTTCGGAACATCGGCGACGATAATATTATATCCTACTGCGAAACGGTCTCCGAGTTTAAAATACCTACAATTTTATGTACCTATATACATAGGTATACATAATATATACTCGTATGTGTTGTACGACGAAAATATATTTCGGTAGACGTGACACGTATCGTTGTATTCGTGTATATGTAATAATAATATTATAATGATTAGCTGCGGTGGACGAATCTTTTTTCGTTGTTTAACGTATTTAACGGTGCTTTTCAACCTCTCATTATCTATTTTATTATATTCCTCTGTATACAGTTAGGTATCTACCTATACGTCGCATACAAATCGTCCTTCTCGATTGGGTACTGACCATTTAAATTATGATTTAATGAATACGTACCAAATCGAAAATATATTCGTGATATAATAGCATATCGAGTTTCAGGTGTGGATCTAAAAACTATTAAAGATGGGCGATGTTTATAACTACAGAGTACAGACTATATAAATAATGCATAAAAAAATTAAGTATTTTTATTATCTACCAATATTAACCAATATTTTGCATTTTAAATCAAATTGCTAACATATATATATAGCATTATTATCATATAAAATAATAATTCAAATTAGGAATAATAAGACCCTCTATAAGTGAAAACACTATTGAATTAAGAATTTAATATATATATGGCATTTAGATTTTTGTTTTAGAATGTATTTATTTCGTGAATAAGGTTAATTAATAATTAATAATTTGGTCTAGAATCTAAATCTTATCAATTCATATAGACATACCGGAGATTTGAATTACAACTGTTGCTGATTTAGATTTTATTGTTGTATTATAATATATAACCATTGTTTCAAGGGGTAACTGAGAGTAATACCAACATACTGTAAGAGGAAATTGTATTCTAAGCCCTCCAAAAATAATCATAATATCTATGAACATCGTGAATATTTTTTTTAAACATAAGAACCATTTTTTTGATTTATTTTTAATATTACTTCAAACGTAATTTAACTTTACAATTATTATAATAAATATTCGATAAAAATACAGTTGACTCAATTTATCAAAGTAAACATTTTACAATCATTTAATACAAATTAGAAAATCTAAAATTTTAAAACTAAAAAGTACCAACTATATCAATAGTGAAGTAGTTTCAAACTTTAAAAGATAAAAAAAAGTATTGATAAATTATAACCAGCAACTAATGGCATATATTTATTCTTAAAAGGAAGGAGGGAAAGAGTCATATTATACACAAAAAAAACCGTCAGTACGGGATAGAAGCAATTCGATGATTGAAGATATAGGATACTGCAGGTGATAGATTTATTAAATTTATATATAATTATTATAATTCATTTCCTTAAAAAAAAAAAGTTTTTAAGTAAAGTTCGGTGTAGTAAAAATACATTTGAAAGTATTATGACGTCATAATTTATATTATTTCAGTGATATAATATTATAGTAACCACATAACAACTTTATATTGGTTTTTTTTCCATTTATAAAAATTTTCCGTTATAAATGGTAGTTTTCTTTTACGTTTAAGAAAACTACTCAGAAAATAAAAAATAACCCTTTGAAAGTATTATCTTTAACGAATTTGTTAATTATTAGAAAAAAAGCTCTGTATTCAAAAACTCCTACTCGACTCTTTCTACTCAAATTGTTATTTCGACAAAAATAAAAATAAAATTAATAAATAAAGATCATTGTAAAATAAATAAATTTTTCGTTTTAAAAAAGATCAAATTACAAATTACAAATAATTCCTTGGTTATAATGATAAAGGCTTATAATTAGATAATTCATAAGATCATTTTAATGTTGTTTTGACACCAAAAATATCCTGGATCAAATATTGACGGACAATATTTCAAAAACTTAATATATTATAATATTTCGAAAACAAATTTAATTTTCACTTTTTTTCTATTGAATTAATTTTTGTAATTCCTACAAAAAATTTTTTACGAGCATTTTAAAGCGGATTCCATAGGCGAAATTTAAAAAAAAAAACCGACCCATTCATTTTGTACTTATATATTTTATATTATTCATGAGAGGAATATAACAAATTTAAAAAAAAAAAAAAAATGAATCTTAAATAAAAAAACGTTTGGAAAGCTCTAGATTTATAAGCTCTACAATGCAAAATAGAAAACGTAAAATCTAAGTTGACACAGGCGTGTTATGCAGGTGGAGGATGCTTTCGTTCTTAATTACCCGTCCGCAGATATAGCTATATATATATATATATATAAGCTAATATTCAGTGTTTGTATTGGAGGGGGGTGCAGGAGGATGGTGATCCACCATTATTTTGAAATATTTTTACAGCTCTCTCACTAATTATATTTTACAGTATACGAGTTATATAGTTTGGGGGGACGCTCATTTTTTAAAAGCCTGATAGCACCCTTTCTTCTATTTTTCCAATTCGACCATTGCTAATGTTTAATCATATTTTTCACAGTATAAAAACGGTCAGGTATTTAAAATTTTTTTACAAACGTTATAACTTACAATATATACCGCCTATATATACACCAACAGCAACTATCCTCGTGTCAAGTTTGTCCGTACGAAACGAGGTCTCGGCGTCTGTGCACGGGGCCAAAAGGTTTGTTGTAGTTGACCTTGGAGCCCACACTGCATTCCAGATATATATATGTATAAATGCGTATATTATATAGGTGCCTATATGTATATAGAAACAGCGTACGAACAAGGAACCACTTTTCGAGAAAAAAATATAATATCATGTAATGTAATAGTAACAATAATAATAAAATCCTGCACCCTTTATAATACTCGACTTGTTTGCGTCTGCTCTTACGCTGCAGCCGCTGCACCCTTCGTCAACAATAAAATAAGAAGAAGACAATCAACGAAAAAAAAAAAAACACCCCTGCAGCACTCAGACGAAACTACCTGACGTAAATGACGGTGTCATCTTTCGATAAAAATCAGTCAGAGAACCTGATATATTATTGTATTATTACGACGCGTTCAACGGAGTCATTATTATAGGCTGTTTCGAATCGAAAAGTCGTCAGGTTGACACGATGGCCATGTTTATAATAGGAAGTGAAAACCAATACCGGATTATACTCGGTAAACCTGTGTCGACAAAATGCAGAAGAAGGCGGAAAAAAAATTGTATACTGCAGCAAGTACACTCGCCGCGTTCGTCATCGTATACAGACGCATTTTTTTGCGCATCTGGTGAAAGTCACCGTTTATTGCAACAGGACAACGTCATGCCGATATTTTCCCCGTCTCCACCCCTCCCCTTCGCTATTAGTCATCACGTCATCATTGTCAAGGACATATACCTATACATATATATATATATATATGTATAAAGATCTTCAAGGGACTGCAAGGTGCATTTTTCCCGGTTTTTTTTTTTCAGGCATTTATTGTCAGACTCCAAACTATACCGTGACCAAATAACCTGACTTACAATTGAATTATAATATATATATATATATTACATACTTTTTTGTTATTTTGGACATAAAATATAAAAAGATATATAATATATTATAAGAATAGTACTATAGTGTATACACAGTGCAGTATACGCAGGTAATATTTTTCACACGCATTTACAACTCCCGAATTATATAGGTACCTATAAAGAATTATGACGGGTAAAATATTACATAAGGATTATAAAAATAACAATTCAAAGACTATAATATGTAAATACAATATGTATACATTTTGAAATGGAATGGAATTCTGTCTTTTCCGTGATAGACGATGAAAGAATATATTGAATATCTTCGAGACTCGAGGAGATTTTAAGATTATATATACCGCAGGCCACAGCAGAAAACAATTAATGCACGTAACCCCATTGAGATGGATAGTTAATTGTTTATTAAATGTATTTAATGTATTTAATAATAATATTATTATGATAATATCATAAATTTGACCCAGCTTGCAAACAGGATGTAACAATAATATAAAAGGTATAACATTAATCGTCATTAAAAAGTAAGACTTAGTTATTGATAGAATAAATTAATTGTTTTTTTTTTTTTTTATGAATTACTTTAAGTTAATATACGTTTATAAATAACAATATAGAACTAAATACTAATATAGGGTGACTATATTTTGGAAATTAAAAAACGGAACAACAATAAAAAAAAAAGAATATCGTAATAATCTTCTGCCAATGTTTTTTTTAAAAACAGGAGATAAACAAAAACCGTGACATAAACGAGACCCATTTCAAAAAACGAGACAAAAAGCGTCCCGTTTAAAGTTTGTCGAGATAATAGGACACAATCCTCAAAAACGGGACAGTCCCGCAAAAAAAAAAAAAAACGGGAAGTATGGTCTGCATCCTATACTAATACATTACAACTGATAACCCATAATAAATAATTTTCTTAAACCCCATGACGCATATTTCGTTTGTATAATAATGTATGAGTAATCTATTTTATATATTCATTTTTTAAATATTTCACTGGAGAAAGTAGGAAGTATCTTATTGTAATATATTTTAAGATTTTAGTTAAAACACGTAAGTGATAAAAATTATTTTAAATAGGTATATGTATAATATTATATTTAACGTATAAGGATTCGTAATATTCTATAAACTTGTATTAAATTATGAAACTATTTAATATTTATCCTAATAATGTATATATTATATATATATATATATATATATATAGTATTTCTTAAACTAGAGTTATTATTACGTTTTAATGTTTCTTAATTTACCTATAATGAATATATAATAATATACTATTAAATATAGGTACTAATATAGCTTTAAGCAACTTATCACCAGTCAATGTATATTATTATATACTATTTACTATTTAGTGTTTTGGTTTAAAATATATAGAATATATGATATCGTGAATAATAAGTTTATAAGATAAATAAGGTTTCTTTGAATATTGCATAGTTTATTCAATATTTGGAGTTATGGAATTTTCAAAATGATTTTTTTTTAATTATTTTCAAGTATTTTTTTTTTACTTGATGTACTTATATAGAATATTTTTACTTTCTATATCTTATCATTATAATATATACTAACTAATACTATGGACCTACAAATCATGTTTACGTACGATAAAAAAATATGAGTCTTCAAAATGCTAATAAATTAATATTATGGTAATATAGTATAAAAAAACACTCAATATTAAAAAAAACGGCTTTAAAACCACTTTGATTCTAAGCCATCGAATAAATAAACGACTTGATGTTATTGAACTTTGGTTGTAATACTATAGGAATTTAATTTTTCAAACGCCTCACAGAAACTTTAGTTACTCACAGTAATTTAGTTATTAACCAATTATTCTAATGCATTCCAGTAATAATAGATAAGATTAAAATTCATGCCAGATTTCTACTTAAAAAACAAAATCGTAAAACATTTTTTTATTTTTATTTTAGTTTTTAATTAATAATTATAACAGCTCAACAATTACAAAATACAACTATAAAAACAATTACAAGTACATAATAAAAATACTAATGTTAAATTTCGAAACCGGCAGAAAGGATAAAGGGAATAATTAGAATAACAGTTTTAATGAATGTAGGGTTAAGGATATTAGTAGAGATTAAGAGAGAGATATCAAGATTGGGTAATTTTTAAATAAGATAGAATGCTCTAAAGTAAATGCAGAGCAGTTAAAAAATAGATGGGGAAAGTCACATTTTATTTCTTCGACGTGATAAGTGCAAAGGGGGAAATAATTGAGGCCTAAATGGAAAACGTGAGATGGGAGCCAATTGTGTCCCAGTCTAAGGCGAGAAAATGTAATTATTTGAAACCGGGAGAGAGGAAGATTTTTAAGCCAGGGAAATTTCGGAATAGTAGGGATATTTGTTTATACCAGGTAGCTAAGTGAAGAGAGGAGGAGGATCACTTATCCTGCCAAGTTTTATAGATGATTTGATTAAAATATGAGAGAATATCCTGGGAAGGAATTTTGAGAGGTGGTTGGCGACATATATAATTGGTGGATACAGCTAAACAATCGGCTTCCTCGTTGTCGACATAAATTAGACACTATAAAAATTAACATTAATGCTTGAAAGACTGAGAACATGCAAAGCTGATTTGATGTTGAGATAAAGGTGAAAGTTAGATGATTTAAAAGGATTAGAACAAAGAGAAGTTATGGCTGATAGCGAATCGGACACAATGAGGAATTTATTACGAGTTAAGAATTGGGTAAAGTTAAGTGCCATTAGAATAGCATAATATTCGAATGTAAAAAACAAAAAAAAAGGGAGAAAGAACATCAGAGAATTAAATGTTTAGTTTAGGAATAAAAAATGAAAAACCGACAGAGTTGTGTGATCCATTGACAAATTAAACAATGGTGAGGAAAACGCGATGAAATCAATTCTGAAAAAAGATTATTGATTGTAGTATTGGGTAAGAGATATAAAGAAGATTTAGGAAAATGAAGCAAGTGGATCAGTATCGATAAAAGGTTGAAATATTAAAGTTTGAAAGGAAGTATCATAAATATTTAAACAGTTGATTGGAGAGATCACCATCTTATTAAACGAGATCAGTGACGACACAATGGATGAAAGTATAGGGATGGTTTTGGGTACATAACGTCAACGAGTATAAAGGGCATGAAAAATCATAAAAATATCATTATGGAAGGGTTGATATGTTTTAAAAGGAACTTACAAGCCAGGAGACATGAACGTATCTCTACAAGGGGATAAACGCACTCAATTTTCAAACAAATATTGGGCGTGGTCTAAATAGCACCTATTGTGGTGCGAAAGCAGGAATCTAGCAAAGAGTTTAGTTTGTTACAATAAATAAGAGAAGCGGAGGAAAACAAAAATAAACCATAATCAACCTTTGAACATATAAGATATTTAAAAATAAGAAAAACAAGGAAAGATTAGAACTGCACCAAGTACCTGCGACTGAACATAGTAAATTGTCCCAACGAGAGATAAAGAAAAAAACATCATCGTAATAAGGGACCCATCTAAATTTAGCATCCAACTTAAAACCTAGATACTTTACCGTGTTGGACGGATTAATAGCTTTACCATCAAACGTGATGTGAGGTTCCTCACGGTAACGTTTCCTAGTGAATATAATTGAATGGCTTTTATCCGGGGCTGGATCTAAATAGACCGATCGAAAACATGATGATAAGGTTTGAAGAGCATTGTTCAGGTGTGCCATAGCATTTGGAAGAGATTTATTGGTGGAATAGATAATTACGAATTATATCATCCGCGTAAAATAAACTAGAATATCCGTGAGATGTTATAAAGTGTTATTAATATTAATCATGTAGATATTAAACAAAATTGGATTAAGACTACTGCCTCGAGGAAGACCTTTATGAGTAAATCGTAAGCAAGTGGAATCCAGTTTGGAAAAAAATGGAATTGGCGATTATAAAATAAATAAAAAATATAATTACATAAGGAGGAGGAAATATTGAGAAAAATAATTTTTAAAATGAGGGTGGGTTAATGAACTGAGTCAAATGTGCCCCATACGTCTACGAGAGCAACGGCAAGGAATGAACGATCACAGAACGAGTGGTAGATAGGATCCACGAATGAAGATAAGCATTCAATCGTACTGAAACCACGATGAAAATCATATATATTTTATTTTTAATTTATAGATTATAGATACTCGATTTTAAATTATTTTTAGTAAATAGTAAACACACTATTTTATTTTATAAACACATTACATATATCTATATACATTTAGGTATGCCCCCCCCCATTTAATACCTTGGAGCGTGGGGTCTTGCTGGTTCAATGTACCATCAGTACCTACTACGGTTTCTATGATACTGGATATAAAAAACTGGCTCCCTTGTATTGTAAACATTTGACATTGAATGTTAGAAAATAATATAACAATTAAAATATTAGTACATAATATATCTACACTATTTGTAAATCCATAAGTACAAATTAATAATTATACTCGTATTATATAGGTATACTCGTTTTATATAATAAATTCTTTAAGGATTTTGTATACAATTAGTCTTAAATGATTATTTATTAGTTATCAGTAGTAATTTTAAGTATATAATTTTTAATTTATTATGTACAACTGTTATCTGCCTTATGTGTCTATAAGATAAATTTTAAATATAAATAATTTATATAATATTATTATAATTAATATATATAACAATAATAATAATAATAATAAATAAATAATTTTAAATATATATATCTGAGATAAATAAATTTATTATAATTTAGGACATTAATTATAACAGGATTTCCTAGTATTTTCCAATGTCTCATCCTAAAAAATTATATCTATAGGAATAATTTTTTAAATATCATGTAATATAAACAGCTGTGATAAAATATAAAAGAAAATTGAGTTCATTTTATTTTTATAATACAAATATTTACAAAACGAAACTTATAAGAACTGTGAACATTTAATGTAAAAGTAGTGTATTTAAAGTTTTGTGCTTAGATACGATTTTATATTAATTTATATATTATAATATATATCTGGGATAGGCCTTCAAATCATTCAATTTGAATACCTTGAAATTCAAAATGTTCATTATTTTACCTTTGAACGATAAAATCTAGAATTTGAAATTATGACTATATTTTGAATGTTAAAATATTAAACAACATAATCTTAAAATTATAAGTTTATGATTATGTAATATCTTAAACGATCAAAAAAATTATGCCTACCATATATCTTGAACCATAATTTGAAAACAAAACCTTTGATCGTTGAAATAATTATATTTTTATTTTGACTTTCGAGTACCTATCTATTCGTTTGTTTGAAAACGTAATAAGGTCACAAATTTAAATAAAAATCATAATTAATGAATACATTTTGTATTTTGTATTTACTTTTTTTGTGGATTTTGCAAAAAATGCCTATTTTGGCGTAAATAAATAAATAAATAAATAAATAATAATAATAATAATGTTGAACTTTTATACCTCTATACCTCGAGGTGTATTGTGATGCTTTAATTTGTTCAAAGTAAAATGGTTTAAAATTTTGACTATATCAATTCTATATTATGTAAATTAAAATGTAAAACTATGGGAATTTTTAATTTTAATTAATATCAACAACGCAAATAGCAATAATTAAACATGAAAAATCTAAAAGATTATTATAGTTAGTATATAGGTTCATTAATATATTAATTTCAAAATAGAATACCATAATTACCACAATATTAGTTAAAAAACACTTCAAAATCTATGATATATGTATAATGTATAAATATAATATATAATAGTATAATTTAAGATTATATACGAAAAAGACAAAACAGATATTAACAGACGATAAACTACACAATTATGTTTAAAAATATCTACCTACTATTGTATTCTATACAATTTGTATAACGTGAGAAAATTGTTACGATTTTTACTAGGTAGGTACCTATGGTTATTTTATAATTTTTTTTCTGTAGAACGTATTAATAATATATTTATAATAGAAGTGATTATAAATATTCCATAGGTATAGATAATTTGCATAATATTATTTTAAGGTTATAAGAGTCCATCCTATTTGTCTAATCAATAGTAGGTAGGTATTGAATATATATATTCTGTGCTTCATTTTGTATATTTATTTGTATGTACCTACACGTATAGAAAACACGTTGAGAATAATAATACAGTTGTACGTGGGATTAAATTTCGATGAGTCATAAGTTCTTAAAATATTTATAGATGTAACTAATGATTAAAAAAATAATTTACGAATAATTTTAATTACATTTTTGAGTACTTATATATTATATTAAAATTTAATTAGGTTAATTTGCAGGATATAATAAAAATGATCTTAAAATCAATATTACAACTATTAACATGTGTATCTCATTATACTAGATAGATAATATTATTTGAATTAAATATATGTAATTAAATGGTAAATATTTCATTTTTATATAAATATTAATTAATTAATAGGTTAAATCAAGTCACATGTTACACGAATCAATTTTTTCAGAAAAAGCCAAAAACTAAGCGAAGGGTTTCTTAAACAATGAAGGGAACTAAAATTGCATTATTCTTACTTATATGATTTAGCCGGAAAACCTCGAAAATGAAGTCCAGTACCGACGATATGAAAATAAGATTCGGTTCGGTAACTTAAATTTACCGAATTTTGCTAGTACTTATAAAAATTACCGAAATAGTACATTGTATTATATTGATATTAATTTTACTATAAACGCTTACTGTTATCATCTAATTCACGTTTGAATTTACTTTTGTGTTGAAATTTACTAATGTTTCCACAAATTAAGTATATTTTTTTTAAAATTATAATCAAAGCTAAATAACAGCTAAATTAAAATTGTTTCTAGTATTACATTCTTAATTTATAAAAGTATATCTTGAAATATTTCTGCAGTACCGACAACAAACTCAGCAGATTTAAATAATTCACGTACATCCAATGTACTCTAAATTTAATAAAATTAAAGACATTTAAATTTAGGCTATAAGCGTAGGGTATATAATTATATATTCGTAATATAATTAGAATAATGTAAGAAATGTACTTGTACTAAAGATATGCTTTCTCATCCAATTTCTTGCAGGTATTTACAAATTATGTTAAGTCCATTGCAAATTTTCCAGAAATGAATGTTTTATTACTTTCTATAAAGTACAGAAGTAAGGTTAAGGAAGAAAGTTTATTACTGAATGGGAAGCTTATTTTTATGAATGGTATATATTTAAAAATAGATAAATACCTATAGGTTTATAATATACAATTTTAAAAATCGTTAAAGAACTAAACTCCATTTTCTTCTCCATCTTTTGACTAAACAATTTTGGATTTTATAGATTTTTCTACTTTTTATAATTTTATTAGATTATACATAAAATAGACCTATGACCTATGTCCTATGGACCAGTTTTGAATGCCATCTATAGAAATGATTTCGATAAAATGAAATGACGGAGAACCAAAACAATTTATCGTGTGATTATATTTGTTGAACCAACAAATAGTCCATATGCATAGTTCGATCGAATGAATCGATTGGGAACCCTAAAAAATTGATGTGCAGTAATTTATTAAACCTTTGAACGGTCCATACACGGTTCAGTCAAATATATCGAATATATCTCTATTTGTTCAAATAAGGTTCAAAATTGGCATACCTATGTACCTATGCACTTTGTATGCGAAGTGGTCTGCGAAATAATTTATTAGACTTAATACGTTTAAAAGAAATTGTAATCATTTGATTTCAAAACTGGAAGAGCACATATAGGTATGATTAGTAATTAATATATGTATTCACTATTCATACATTATTTTTATGGCGAAGGATAAATGTCTATATATTGTAGCCAATGAAATGTTTATAGATATTTTATTATATATTATAATAATATATTTTATAAGTATATATGCATAGATATTAAATATATAAACTGAGGGGTCAAATGCAGGGAGCAATTTATTGTTCCGCCAAAATATCTTATAGGATGGCATATAGAATACCTGCATCCTATTACAAGTATTGGATTTAATTTATATTTTAACAGTTTTAACTATAATATAACACATTACGATCAATATAAATTATTACATACTTAATAATAATTACTTATTAGGTATTGCCGTATTATAAGTAAAAATATATAGTGGTGCTTAAAAATATTTCTATAAATTATTGTACTAATACAACTTCAAATGAAAAAAATTTTCAAAAACTTAGAAATTTATGTAGATGTATATACTATATAGGTATACTTATAAGTTATAAATGAACAACCTCTCTGAACAAACTTCTTAAAAATCTACTTATTTAAACGTTCATATAATTTTTCCCATTTATAAACAAATATTGTATGTTACCTTAAAAAACTAAATGTTATTTCCAAAGATATGTTTTTAAAATTTTGTAAGTTTTGTAATAACTCTATTTTTCTACACGGGATCAATATTTTTAATTCTTCGCGTATTTATGTACCTACTTATTATATAGACTTATAATAATTAATAAATATATTCAGGCGCTATGAGGGGTGAAAAATCCCTAACCCAAACTATATATTTGGATGCAAAATAGGTTAAAAAGGATTTACTACAGAATACAGTTTGTCTTCTTTCCTCAAGGACTTATTCCAAGTTACATTACTGCAATATATGCACATTATAAATTTATTCATTGATGGGTTAATGTGATAACATATTATATACGTTTTTATTTAAGACAAAAAACAATTATAAAACTCACATAATATTATATCTTCTAATGATGTGTATTATCTATCATTCGACTTGATTTTCACTATCTAGTCACCAGTGTAACATGTAGGAGAACACTCACCACAATTTGTCCGTTTTACCTGTGCGCGGCGCTGTGGTAGGGGCGCACCTGCCTGTCTTGGCCAACAGGTTTCTTCTTTCTAGGTAGTTAAGTACAATAACCCGTGTCGGTTGGACGGCTCCGAGTAAAGGTGTCGCAATATACCAGTGTCGTTTATATACTAACCATTACCTATACACTTTTTTTATATTATTGTATTTTTTTTTTTTCACTATATTTTGATAGTGCTTATATTGTTAGTATAATTTTTGTTTTTAAATTTTGTGAAAATTTGAGGTAATAATAATATCTAATAGTGTACCGACGGGCTGGTGATAGTGTTAATATTTTCGTGCAGAAATATGATGTGGTGATTTGATGGATTAAAATATTCACTTAAGAAGTATACTGCAGGTAAGAAAAATAAATGCTCGTAATTTTTTATTGATATATAAACTTTCTGATTTCTAAAGTAAAAATGTATAGGTATTATATGTATAGGTATATATTAGTAAGCGTAGATCATCCTAAATATCAATGGTTATTAGGCAAATACGATTTAAACGAAATTATGTTCATATCTAAAAATAACCGATAATTTTTTTTCTTTCGAACCTTCGTTATTTAATTATTATTTAGTGTTTAAGTGACATTAGCAAATAGCATTACTTTTTTGTATACAACGAAACATTTTGTTTCTGTTCACTCAAATAGTACTAAAACCTGCAATGGCGTCATTTATAAAATTTTAAAAATGCTTTTGTATCCCTGCATGTTTTTTTTTTATAATAAATCAATCCACTTAAATATTATGTTTTGAATTTTCTTCTGCCATCAAATTATTAATACCCTAACGGTCTCACATTTACTATTAAGTATTAACATTATATTTTTAAGTTTCCTACCATATCCTTTTTCAAATTGTAAAATATTTTTACAAATCTTTTAACTTTTAAATTATATTTACATCCAATATGACTAATGGTGAGAGTCTAAACAATGATGAAAGAAAAAAAACTAAAAACATAGACCTAAACAAAACATTTTTTGACGAATTTTCCATATAATCTTGACGTATTTTATTGTAATATCTGTTTTTGTTATGTTTAAAATATTAAAGAAACTAATGGGTTATTAACAACAAAAATCGTGTAATATTGTGTATATAATAGATAATAATTACAGTATAATTGAAAACTAATGATAAGTACAACAATTTATTTTGCATAACGTGCAAATGTTGTTGAAAATATTTTAAATATAACGTCCCTGCAACTAAATCCGTTGCTATTATAATAATTTATAGCTAGCTTTTTTTTGTCACGTAATTTTTGATACAATAGGTATATTATTGGTTAATTTATTATTAATATTACTATAAGCTAATCCCGATAATTATCATATATATTTATAATTATAGTCTATGTGCATAATAAGTATATATGTATATATGTATATATATATATATATATAGGTATATCAATATATGTGATTTTGAAAATCTTGGGATACGGTTATTATTAATCTCTATTTACAGTCACGTGGAATTGTAATATCTCATTGTGTACGCATCTGAAGTCAATCTAACCGTGGATAATTTGTCTTTTGTGCAGCTTAAATGTAGGTCAACGGCACCAAAGTTATGGTATCTAATTACACGGTACATTATGAGATAATATGATACTGTATTTATGTGTGTAACGTACTATCGTATAGGTTTTCTCAGAAAATATCATCTGTGTCCCTATTATAAGATACGTTAGACAGATAGATTAAAGTAAAAATAATATCATTTCATGAATTTTCGGGTGTTCGGATTTGTTATGTGCAGTAGTGCACTTGTACAGTTTACTGTTTAAATACAGGCATTTTTGTAAAGAAAAAAAATATTTATGATCCTTATAAGCACCCGAATACGAGTACATTTTTTCTTCAGAAAAATGTTCCCTCCTGTAATATACGAAAGGAGTAAAAATATACCATTATGTTGAATTTAACAGACACCATGTCTCGCACAACCTTCGGGCTTTATTGTGTTTTCTGCAAGCTGTGGGATCCTACAAATGAATTCTTAGTTATGAGTTAATACAGATAATTTACTGTAGTATATACAAAGGAAATAATTATATTTTGCATCATAATGTAGGAAATTAAAAATACTTGTGACAAAAATTCAATATGTACATTGTACATGTTAAACTATGCATATAGTTGCTTTTGATCCCCAAGGAAAAATATTATGATATTTATACATACATATATATAATTGTCAGTGATCGATTTATAATAAAATCTACGGTTCATAGATTGTGAAAGTGACATTTTTTCAAAAATTATTATTAATAATGTTTTTTTCCTCCAAAATACGATGAAAATATAATATGTGCACATCATTCTTGTATGCTTGTATATATACATAATATATATATATATAAGTAGGTAAAAGAATAAAAAAAGTCTTTATGCTTATTATTCTCAATAAAAAAAAAAAATCTCTTTTAATATAATCCATTATTGTAATATGTATATCTTCAGCATTGTAGCCTGTAGATATAAGAAGGTAACTTTTTTTACAAAGTTTGTCACCGGCAAAAGTCTGCATATAGGTATATAACTTTATGTCTTTAAACTTATGTAGTATTACTGTTTAATGCGTTTTTTCTATCGATAATATTTATATATTTAAAACGAGCATAGATGAATACATTTTATTGGTATATAGATATTATAGGTATATTATAACAAATGGATTTACATACAGTTTCTGTAGATTATATATATTATATATTATATATTTTATTATTTTCATACTTTACACAAATAAACTATACTAAATTAGTGTAAAAAATGTATACAAAATTTATTTTACAGAAAAATGTAGACAAAATTAAAAACAAAATGTTGAGTATTCTCAAACGTTATACATACACATGATATCGTGTGTATGTGCTAATATATTATGTGCAAGGACGTGCCCTATATTTTTATTTAAACTGTAATAAAATATTATTTAAAATTCATATGATAATAAGTAATTTCTAAAGTAATGCAAATTTTAAAACCTATTTCCTGTATGTTAAAAATAAATAATTAAATCCGACAGAATCCGTAATATACAGCCTTAATATTTATATTGTGTGACTATGCTATAAAAATCCAATTTAAAATAATTTACCGTATTTCATTGTATACAATTATTTATATTCGCATAAATAATAATATATAAGAATTTAATTAAGTTTTATAAATATACAGTTATATGCACAAATATAATATATAATATATAGGTAATTTTTTTATATATTATAAAAGTAAAACAATGCTAAAAAATCGACTTAAAATATATGTTTTGAAAAAATGTTGAATCACTAAAACCATTCACGGCTTTGTACTTTCTTATATAGTGAAATTATTTTTCTACATTATAAAGTATGCCCGTAATTGTTTAACGCCTATTATAGAAATATCTAAGTTTATATATATATTATATATATATAGTACCTACATCCTACACATATAATAATTTATACTGTACTGCACTACTGTATAGGTATATTTTTAATTTTTTGTTTAATAAAATTCATTTCGAAGACATATTGATATATATCATAGGTATGCGTAAATGAATTATTTATATAAATACCTACCTACCTATTTATCAATATATTTATTTTTTTAATTTATACGTTTTATACTTTTGAATAAATATATTGAAGTTATTTTGTGAATGATTTTAACGATCCCTGAAATATGTCATGATTTCGTATACTAAATCAGTGGCAAAATTATCAAATCCCTACATTATAATTAATTTGATTATTTCAAATATAATAGTTTCAGATGTATATTTCAAACAAAATACTTATAAAATAATTTCAAAATAAAATATTCACGATTAAATTAAACATGTTTATCGTCGGTGCATTTGGAAGTCGGTAAATTATATAGGTATAGGTGTATATAGGACACGTGTTTTATCGGGTAAAACACGATTGCGTGTACTATATTGTATTATAAATAATAGTACCATAAGCAATCGTGTCATCAAAAAAAAAAAAAAACAAATGTAAAAAAAGGTACCTACCGCAATCGTGTTTTTCCATGTATACACGCATTTTTTCGTATGATTTATTGTACTTATATAACATTTGTTGGTTTATACTGTATGTACATTATAGATAGGCAGGTACGTGTTGACTAATTTAGATTGGTATTTGGAAAATGTAATTATTCGGGTGTGTATTTAATTGGGACGTGTGTATTGATAATGGATATAAATAAAAATAAAAACAATTTGTAAAGATGAAATATGATATTGACTCATTATACATTGCCTATAAGAGACTTGTTCGGTGTGTGTGAAAGACGATTTAATGAACTTGACCCGTTGGAGAGAAGTGTTTCGACTGTAGTATTAGCCGTAAAGAGAAAATCCTCGTCGGAAAGATAATTATATATTATATATATATATGCGATACCTATTCATTAGTTGGCATATTGCTTTGGAGTATATATCTTCTATACCTACCTATAATACAATATAATATACGTATGACGGTACATACACGCCAAAAAATCATAACGGCGCACCGTTGGAGCAGAATATAATATACAGCTGGCCGATCGCGATACAGAGACTTAAACGATTGTGTATGAATTGGACACAATTAACGCTAAACGTTTCGGATATATTTTTTTATAACCGTTTATACGTCTTGTATACGGTAAGTATTAATGGAAATCATAGTCAGACGGCGTGCCGTGGCAAACGATATTTATTTCGATAATTTATTGAACTATATATAATTATATTGTTATATAGGTACGAATAATACCAGGTACAATATATAGGCGTACGAAGCTGTGTGCATCTGTCTAAAAGTAAAAAATAGCAACAATCGTGCACGAAATGTTTAAATCAATGATAATTATTATGAAAATAAAAATCACGTGTATAACTTGACGGCTCTTGTCAAATGTTATGTATATATATATACATAGGTACAATAATATACGATTCGATAACTATTTTATTACGAGTAATCAATACCTATATATTTTAACTTATTTTAATATTACGAGTATATATATTCAAGTTCACCGCGGTCATTTTTCGAATATATACCTGTATACGCGATTTGACTTTTATATACACTGTCGGCTGTTGCACGCGTTGTCCGCGCGTCATATATAAAACGCGTTCACGTATAGGAATAGGTACACACATGATGACATGCAAGAGAGATCGCTAAATCATTGTCCGGTCCTTAAGTATATACACATTAAATTATTCTAATATAACATAATGTATATACGTATATCGTCGTGAGTTCCGACAGTCATCTCAATATTGTATGATGATGGCATCGTCCGCTTGTAGCGACAAGATTACAATTTTCACGGTCATCCAAGTATTATAATGTACCTATATTATTATATAATACATATACTAGTATAATATTTCATGTATAATATATACTTAGTCTAGCCATAAGTTCTGTCCCTTATATAAATGTGTATATTTAATAAATAAAATAAAACAAATATAAAAATCTGATGTTATTTATTCTTTATTAACTTAGTAACTAAAAAAAACTTAATACTATTCAAAATGTCCACCATTTGCATTTATACACTTCTTCAAACGATCTGGCCACTCGTCTATGACAGCACGCACCACTTCCATCGGTATTGAGGCAGCTGATTTCACCAAATCGGCTTTC
>JAIPRL010000565.1:28010-109886 GCA_025469235.1 Pemphigus obesinymphae
TCGTACTAACCAGAAATAGTAGATATGACACTTATTAAAAATTATGTTCATAAACAAAGTCATTAGTGTTATCGTAAAATATTTATAGAATAACTGATAAATAGGGACAGAACTTATGGCACGACTAGGTAGAGTATAGCATTCCGAGATGAATCAACTGTCGCAAAATTCGAGAAACGTTCTACACGATGGAATCTGACAATTATAATACCATATATCGATGTCTACCTTATAATATGTAGTTATTTTTTTTTGATTATTATAATTCCGATAATCCATCGAGTCCCGCCTATATATATATATATATAAGTATATTAATTTTCTTCACCAATATACATTCATGTTTATGGTAAATTACCGTCCACTCTCCGTCCTCCGAGCTGTATGACCGAATCATTTTAAACGTCTATAGTCCAAAGAATAACCGAGAAGATGTAAGTACATTATGCTTCACAAGAGCGTAAGGAGCGTATTATGAAAGACATTTTTTTTTATAAAAATATATATTCATCTCAAGCATTTACAGTCTATGTATGATCTTTCTGTAGTAGCACATGGACTTCGATGACATTTTCACAAAACAATATAACCCATATTCAGGTCTAATATCAGATTCCAAATTGAGTCATCAGGTACCCTCCCTCTGAACTTTCGATAGTGTTCTCTGTGTATTTATTGTCTTCTATTATAATCACTCCTTGATTGTATTTCTTAAGATCTTCTATAATACAGTTTTAATACTTATTATACGTTTTATATTTACACTTTAAACTATAAATATTCACCCCCCCCCCATAGATAAAATACTAAAAACTCTACTGTCTCGGATACGTACATAATACTTTTCGCTCAAACATGATTGACGTCCTTTAATAATATTTATAGTCAATAACCAGATTTTACTTACTTATACTTTACAGTATATTATACCTTTAACATAATTTTAATTTTAAGAGTTTCGCACTCGTTACTTATACTTATATATATATATATATATATATATATCATACTTTTGATTAATTTCTCGGTACATAATTATATTGTCTTATAATCAGCTACTCGGTACATATCTGGTATATACGTTGTATCTTTCCGACGGCGATTGTGGCGCATACGATTCGGTGGCAAATCTAATTAACACGATTAATTGATAACGGATCAAACCGAGTACCGTGAATAATGGACCGAACGCTCGCGCACACCGCGGGGTATGCCACCGCTGCATAAAAGCAGATCGACGATTTGGCGGCCATCGCGCCGTGTAGCTGGTACACTGGTATGATATACGCACGTACCTAAGTATACGTCGTACAAATCGCGTTATTCCGTCTCGTATTTATATTCTATATTATATAGATAGGTACAACACTCGTATTTATTTATATATATTATTATTTTTTTTTTTTTACATCGAGTCGAAATCACGAACCGTGTACACGATTTAAAAACCCACGGATATGCTCCAGTTACATGTACAGATATCTACTAGGTACCTATCCGCCGAGAACATTAATTTTATACACGTGGTTACAATATACGACATTATTTCGGTCACACATATCGACCGTATACAAAATATTATGAAAATAGTAGATTCGCGCAAATTCAATTTTGAAAGAAGTTGGGGCACGATATCCTTAAGCACATCGCTAAGATATTTATTACTTAGTACAATATACGTAGACGCCCTGCAATTATAGAATTGTTTCTAAGTTATTATGATGCTGAAAACGATATATTTTAACCGGACTACAGGAATAGACAATAGTATAATATTATCATTATATTAAATGCTTTTATCGGTGCTGTTATATATACAAGTCGACCGACGGGAATCGCAAAACGACTTTCTTGCGCCATTGCCACCTCCTCTCAATTCTTATTAAGTTTTTAGGAGAGAAAAAAAGTTTCCACTGGGCAGCTGTTACGAGAACACTGCATTGTTGAATAGACCATTTAATCTGGAGTTCATCGAAATCTTGGACTATTTTGGTCCGAAAATGGAAAAATTTACCGGTTTGTGCCCTATAATATTATGAGAATTGTATATACCTACTGACGAGTCTAAAATACTATTTAAATCAACATAAATGAGAACAAAAAAGGTTTTGGGAGAGATTTCTTCTTGGTTAATGTACTGAAAGAACTCGATTTCCAACTGAATCCAGAAATTAGAATGGGATTCATTCCCTACAACCCAAAAATATGTGTGGGATTCAAATCAGTATTTCAAGATTACGAACGTATATACTATATAGTATAATTCCTATATAGGTCCGCGACTTGTGACAATATTTACACGTTACCTAGTGCAGGTCTCTTTTCCGCCGTGCGTATCATAGTCTTTCTATATAATGCATAACATGGCTTAAAATATTCACCCACTACCCAGTCGGCATACATACCGTATAATTATATAAAACTCAAAAAAATCAATCATTTTTACGATCATAAAAACACTTTGGAATTTTGTCACAATAGTACAGTTATACCACAGAATAATATACATAAATACGGTCAAATTTCAATCGGAATTCCGATGACGTCATCGAAACACCCGGCCCGAGTAGTTTTTCCCGCGAAAACAACAATAACAATATTAAACAACCAGTGCCCGATCATTGTCTGGAATCTGGATATACGCCCTCCGAAGAGGGTTAGATTTCATCAGCTATAAATCTTCCTGCAGGATGAGCGATGTTTCGGGGTGTGTACTGTGGCACTTAAAATTGATTTGAAAAAGTTGTTTTTCAACAAAACAACACGTAGGTTCGTGCGTTAAAAACGGGTAACGATACCGTCTCCCCTCGATAACACGGCGCAGCACCTCCTTTATACACACACATATATATATATATATATATATGACGTTTATATACGTCTGTCGCTGTCACTATATCGTATGTTATGTACAATAATAATGAAATATGTGTACATATAGGCGGCCCCTGCAGTCATGACACGGGTCGGAGAAACGAGATTTCGGGTACGCACGGTTATTAAATACGCATACCACCTACCTTATATTACCTTCTAGGTATAATAATAATTATTCGATCGTCAGCTGTATTCCCGTTATCTATATATATATATATTTACTCACTTTTTCGTCATCCTATATTATTTTTGAACAATATACTTCAAGTGAAATAATACCACGATGTAGTAGACCAATAATTATGTTGCATGTATAGGAAGACAGGAGAACGGAAAATCAAAATTTTATAAAAAATATTATCTACACGTTTGTTTGGTTGTGCACATATAGAGTCACTCACTCGCTATATGCCCATTCGGACAGTTTAAATCGAAAATATCTCTCGGTTTGTTAAGTGAAACACCGTGTACTTTTTACAGGTTTTGTATTTACTACAAGTTTTCCCTTTTTTGTTTTACAATGATGTTTATTGTATTTTTCTAGAAACGACTTTTCGGATAAAAATAACGTCAAGTAGGAGTTTTAGGGTAAAGAGCTTTTTTTATGATAAATTCGTTTAAGATAGTACTTTCGAGAGATCAATTTTTACTATCCCATTTGTTTTAAGCGTAATAAAATTAGTAAGAATTAACGACCGCGAATCAAACAAATGAGATTCGATAAGTGTAGACGGCGAATCCAATCCATTCGTTTGTACGTTGCTCAGTTCGGTCCGGTTCCGTCCGATTAAAACAAATATATTCAATTTGGACGTCATTCAGTGTAGAGAAAATTAAAAACCGAACGAACTACATAAATGGAAAAATAATAAATCTAGTTGTGTATAGTTTTCGATTTATTATTATTTATTTAATACACTGAACTCAACACTCCCGCCAAGTGTATCCAATCCAACGAGTGAATAAGTGCTTCCATCCCCCAGTGACCCATTTTTTTCATGCCCCTCCCCGCCAAGTTTTTTTTTTTTTAAATTTGTCGGCCTACTTTTAGGGGGCTGTGAATGTTAAGCGAATATATATCATTGGTGTATGAAGGACGTGCGCACCGAGAAAACCTGTAGGTACTGTGTAGGGTTCGATCACTGCGGATATAGCATGTAATTATTATTGATATTGTATACTTGTAAATTATTATATCTGTAAATTGGCAAACCAAACGAGGACAAAATCGTCGACATATCGTTGCTTACATTTTAATTACGCAGTCGTATACAGGTATATAGATATGTGCTCGGTAATTCGATAGGCACGTCGCGCGCACGGCGTTGGCCGGCGAAAAAACGTAGGAGTCCACGTATCCCGTGCGTAAACCGGTTGTTGGCCCAGTGACGGTATAATAATAATAATAATAACGCGCGCGAGTAGGTATAGTGTGGCGGACATACATAATATAGCGTGGACGCGCGCGCACGGTAGAGGAAGTCGGGAGCATCGAACTCCCGGGCCTCGGCCGGCGTCGTCGTCGTCGTCGTCGTCGAGATGAGGCACCGTAGTCCGTGGTCAATACGGCGGCGGCGAGGACGACGACGTGATGCCAATACAAGATGTGTCAAGTCGCCGCCGATATGACCGGACAACAAACTCGCCAATTCGGCGATGGAGTTCTTTTATAATATGTTCGTAGCCCGTCGTCCGCACCCGCTATAACCCACGACGAATCAT
The DNA here is from genome assembly GCA_025469235.1 of Pemphigus obesinymphae. Taxonomy (NCBI): domain Eukaryota; kingdom Metazoa; phylum Arthropoda; class Insecta; order Hemiptera; family Aphididae; genus Pemphigus; species Pemphigus obesinymphae. Next base: position 32,610 of record JAIPRL010000565.1, read on the forward strand.
CAGTCGCATCGCTGTTCATTGTTGATTCATCGCGCGCACACCTCATGAAATATCGTTTTGTAATTTTATACATATTTGCACATCCGCAATCCTTCACACCGCCTGTGTTCTTCTCTACTCGATCCTTTTAGAATATTACTGTTTTATTGTGACCAAACGGATTTTCGAACGCGCGGCTCCCACACGACGAAAACTGCGTGACGGCGCGGTATCTATTTATTAATATATATTTTATATAATGTAAACGTTCCGGATACCTAACCTTTTTAACCATTATTATATTATATTATTGTTACAGTCGTTACTATTATATTTTGTTATTATTACTTTTTATTATATATATATATATATATAATTTTTTTTTTTTTTTTATTGTGGTAGCTAAAACGGTTTTTTAATTAACACAAACGATACGCGGGGCTAGGTCCCCGGCCGCGACGTAATGACGTGGCGATGGTACCTACCACCTACCTATACATATACATCAGCTATAATACCTAGCTAGCCAGTCCCATCATTAAAATTCAATTCGTAGACAGCCACCAGCTCGTATATAAAAATATACGTCGGCCATTATAATTATTGTTGTCTCGTAATTATAACGAAAAATAAAATAAAATACAGCCGAGTACGATGCTCAGAATTCGGCACGCGTTAATTATTAAACGTCTTCAACGATATTTTAATGAATCTAGGGGGAAAAAAGCCAAAGAAAAAAAGACAAATTGTTTTGGTTTGCATTTTATACATAATGTAACAAAATAATGATAACTAGGTATTTTTCATTGTATTTGTTGTCATGTTAAAAATAAATCATTTTCAGTAATCACAGATATAATAATATGGTATAGGGCTTATAGTCAATAATAATCTTTATAATCTTAATTCTCAAATTCTTAATATTAAAAAAATCTTAGTAAAAATGTATGGTATGTGCAATTGCTGTTAAAAAATCTGGAATACTTTAGTATATGAATAATAATCAGAATCCAAAGATAATTACAAAATAAATATTCTACAAAATAATAAATATAATGAAATTATTACCATAGAATACTAACTGACCATTAACATATATTATAACATTATAATATTAATATTATCTGTGATATTTGTTTATTATACCGTAAATTATAATGTGATATTTATATATATATAATCATACCCATTATATTATGAGAAATTAATAAAAATACCTAGTTATCATTATTTTGTTATATTATGTATAAAATCCAAACTAAAATAATTTGTCTTTTTTTTCCTTGGCTTATTTCCTATGATTTATTTTCTTATTATCATTATAATATATACCCTATTTCTGATATGTGATCGTACCTATCGTACTAAACAGAGTTTTGACGTTTTGGACATTGCGTTAAATCTCTGGTTATTATTAGCTGGACATGTATAGGTATATTGTATATAGATTATAGATACTTATAGACGGTATATATAAGAGTTTTATGCCTCCCCCCCCCGCCGATTTCTACTTATAGCCTGACAATCCTACAGCCAGCCCCGTCTGGTTATCTTCTATATACGCTACAAACACAGGTATAATAGAGGACGAATTTATATAGCTACATAACAGGAATGTGCGACAGAGTCGACCGAGAGTAATATCGTGGTCGGGTATCGTAGTAGGTACTATTTATTATTCGGTGGTACGTCCAAAGATTATACTTAAAAAATAACTACCAGACTGCATCGAATGCACTTTCTTTAAAAGCAAAAACACGTACATACGTATATATATACATTTGAAATATATTACCTATTATTATATCTATTTATATGTTTTGTTTAGGTATTCCAACGCGTTTGTTTACTCGTCGTTTTTTTTTTTTTAAAGCTATATTGTAGATACACGTAAGTGGTGGAAATCGAACCATCGTTCTTTCGGTGCTGCCCCGGCGGGATAATGTGTATGTCGTATATATAGAATTATTACTTTAGACTTGAAAACAAAGATAGATCGTTACATTCGGAAAATAATTCTGACTTCTGAGAGTAATTCGGTTGAATATAATATCAATTTCATATAAAAAATGAAAATCTTAATCTAATAAAAATCTATTTCATGAGTTGAAAAACTTAATAGTCGTGTTATAAAAAACAAATTATGATGATAGACATTTTTAAAGTATAATGAAAATAATAAACAAATATTGAGCTAGTATTAAAGGAAAAATAATTAAATACCTATAAAAATGTCTATAAACAGCCCAAAAGTGGTTACGTTTTTGAAAATGTTATCACGTAAATTAACTGCTGTAATTAACTTGGTGTAAATTTTGAGTCTCTGGAATTTTATCTTTCAGTTTATAATATAACAAAATTTAATTTCGTCAAAAATGTTTTTACTTTGTATGTAGATTTTTAAGACAAGGAAAATACCAAGAAAATTGAAAAATGACCTGTTCAAAGTATCATCTATAGATTAATGTTTCTATTAGAAAGTTTCCTATTAAAGACTAGGTACCTACCTACTTTCCGACTTCTTTAACCCGAAAAATATATACATTATAAAAATAAAAAAATATATATTCTTCACTTCGTTAAGAATCATAAATTCGTTTTTCTTTATAGTTTTTATGGTGAAAACTTAATTGCTTCTATTTGCGGATATTTTGAAATTGTCAAACTAATTATTATCGATTGAATAAATATTCGTGTTTTATATTTTAATTTACACTCTCCACCTCTACGACGTTATATATATATAATTTATATTGTTAACGGTATTCGAAATCCACCGCAATACCGCAGCAAGAAAACTGAAAATCATCGCTGTATTAGAACGCTTTACTATATTGATTATCTCATTATATTATTTCTATATCACGTGTATACTATTTCATCCGTTTTAGGCACGTATCTAAAAATGACGTATACTTACGCATGTTTTTGTTTTGCCTCTCAAATAATAGTGAAATTCGAATAAGAAAAATATTTAAATAATACCGAAGTATAGTCTTTCGGACGTAGAAGTAAACAAAATACCTATATAATGTACGTAATATTATACTAATTAGAATATTATTACAAACCGAAAACATTTTTGGTTGTAATTGTATATATTATATTATGGACTTTATGACATTCCGTCACGGTTCGCTGCTGTTTATGCATGTAGGTTTGTTACAAAAGCCACATAAAAATATGTGAACACGACGAGGGGTGTAGCAACAGCCAGTACCCAACTATATTGAGCTCATGCAGGTGTTCGGCGCAGGTATACTCGTGTATACGTATCGGGATGATACTCGATTGCGAACATTTTCACCCTTCTTTAAGCGACGTTGCCGAATTTATTTTAGAATCTTAACAAAGTAAAGAATGTAATATGTTGGATTTACATTGATGTTTTGTATGTATATACCATTATAATATAACTAGTAGATTTATTTCGGTAATAAGATAATTTTTTTGATAGGAAATTTCATCTATATATATAGTTATAGTACTTGGTAGGTACTTCAAAAAGGTCATATTTTTTCATTTTATCAGTAGTTTTCCTATATAAACTATAAGTCAAGTAAAACCGCTGCAGGGAAAAAACTAAAAATTATATAAAAAACATGTATTTGACGAAATCGATTTTTGTTATATAATGTTAGAACTTAAAATTTGGAAAATAAAACGCTATAAAAATTTGAAATTTGCAACTAAAACTATTGACAAAATAACATTTTGAACATATCTATGAACATACAAACCATCTTTATTTGCTTCATATATTGTTTATTGTAATCTTTATTTTTAAATCTATAATAATAATACTATATAGTATACACTACTATGTAGTATACACTATCCTATTCGTGAGAACCAACTTCCACCATCAATCTAAACGTCTTTTTGGAAATTAACATTATAATTTTATCAATAATATACAACTACTTGTAAGTCGTATTAATATTGTTTCATTAAATATCGTTCACGAATTCACGATCGTATTCGATTTTCAGCTACGTAAAATATATTGTATTTAATACTACAAATCATGCAATATATACCATTATATTGGCAATTGTTCAATGAGTTCCATACTGCAGCTTATACCTAATCTATACTCGGGATGAATCTATTATACTAATTAGAATATTATTACAAACCGAAAACGTTTTTGATAGTAATTGTATACATTTTATTATGGAATTTATGACAGTCCGTCACGGTTCGCTGCTGTTTATGCATGTAGGTTTGTTACAAAAGCCACATAAAAATATGTGAACACGACGATTCATACTCGGGATGAATCTAGGAAAAAAAGCCGAAGAAAAAAAAGCCAGAGGAAAAAAAAGCCAAAGAAAAAAAGACAAATTGTTTTAGTTTACATTGTATACATAATATAACAAAATAATGATAACTAGGTATTTTTCATTGTATTTGTTATCATGCTAAAAATAAATCATTTTCAATAATCACAGATATAATAATATGGTATAATAATCTTTATAATTTTAATTCTGAAATTTTTAATATTAAAAAAATCTTAGTAAAAGTATATGGTATATACAATTGCTGTTAAAAAATCTAGAATACTTTAGTATATGAATAATAATCAGAATCCTAAGATAATACAAAATAAATATTCTACAAAATAATAAAATAATAATATAATGAAATTATTACCATAGAATACTAACTGACCATTAACACATATTATTATAATATTATAATATTAATATTATCTGCGATAATTGAAAATTATTTATTTATTATACCATTAATTATAATGTGATTATACCCATTATGTTATGAGAAATTAATAAAAATGCAATAAAAATACCTAGTTATCATTATTTTGTTATATTATGTATAAAACCCAAACTAAAATAATTTTTATTTTTTTCCTTGGCTTTTTTTTCTATGGATTTTTTTCCTGTGGCTTTTTTTTCCTATTACCACTCGGAACACGTGTATTATAATACACAGTACTAAGTACACACGTTTTGAGGGTTGGACCAAGACCAAGACCACTGCATGTCTGTACCGTATAAGAGACTCTACGTGGGCGTGCAATATCCAGAAATACGCAGAGGTATTTTGCAGTTTTGAAGATTACGTCATTTCATATACAATATCATTAATATGACAATAGGTATCATTATACTTATCGCGTGCGTGTGGTCATTGTGTTTTATTCGGAAAAGAAATAGGAACCGTATATCCTTATATACTTTTATGTATATATATATCTACCTTTCTTTCAATATTCAGGACACGGAAATATATTTAAAACACACCGTACACACATGCACGTGCTCATCAAAGAGTTAATATTCAAGACGAACGGTTTGACATATGAATAATAGGTGTGACTGAAATAAATATCGTCGATTCGCCACGACGAAGAAGGAGAATATGGTCTGTTAGGTTTTTGACCCGTGTTGATTTTCCTATGCCAGTTTTGTACACGTTCCCCCATATAATAATAATAATAATAATAATAGAACCGTATGCTTTTAATATTCGTCTAGCAACCGAGCCCGCGTGCATAAATTAAACACAAAAAGAGAGGAAAAATCATAATAGTTAAGTCTCCATCCGGTTGTTGTTTTGTTTTGTTTTTTGTCTTATCGACTCCACACACTGTGAGTATATACGACGAGTTCAACACTCCATAAACATAAACTGTCATCGTGTCGAGTTTCGTTCAGTGATATCGTACTCGACCGTCAATAACGACGAATAATTATCGTATTTGTATACCGTTTATAACAAGCACAAAAAAATTAAAACAAAAAAATACCGATTACTCTTAAATAATCATTCAGAATATATACATTAATAATAATTGAAGAGCAATAGCCTATATCTACACACAGTGCCTATTTTTTCTGGCATTTCGTTTTGCATTCTTTTTTTAATTTTAAGAAACCGAAATCTTCAAACGTGAGTATTGGTAAATCCCCCCTCCATAGTCTATTTTAAAGTTATAAATATTTTTAGGAAAGAAGATTTAATCAATTATTTTGAAATATTTAAAACGACGTTATTCTTATCATCAAAATTAAAAATAAGAACATTATTAACCTGAAACTGCTTTTTGAATCTCCCATACAGATATATAGGATTGTAGAAATCATAGAAGGATAAAACTTATATGAATCACAATATGAAGATTTGGGGAAAAAATAATAGAAAAACGAATATGAAGTGAAAATTTTGTTTCAAAAAATCAGTTTAGGTTTACGCCTGAGACTTAAACAATGGAGCCAATATTTTGTATCAGACAGATACTAGAGAATTACAGTGAAATGAAAAGGACATTTTGTATTGCATTTATTGATCTAGTGAAGGCATATGCCATAGTTCTTAGTAGATATAAATTAATGATAGCAAAGGTGTATGTAAATATTATTCAGGATATTTATAAAGAAAAAGATTGAATAGCATGTCTGGAGAAACTAATGATTTTGAGGGTTCAGTTTTGAGTTCTTGCATATTTGCTTTGGTAATGGATGAAATTGAACAAGTCGAAGACTTCAAATATATAATATTATAGGAATAATATAAATCAAAGGAATAACATGCATAATGAAGTGAGATTGAGTCTTTGTTCCGAAAAATCAACGATATTAAACAATGTGAAGTGTATTTACATTAAGGCTTCTATCAAGAAAAATTGAAACGAAACTCTATAAAGTTTATTTACGATAAATCATTATGTATGCTTATGAGACTTGGTCAACAACAAAGATAATGAAAAGGCTTGAGTGGTCATTCTGGCAGTTAAAGGATAAATTAATACATAAAGTTATAATTAATTAACCAAATGAAAAGATATCACAGGATAAGCCTCGATATCGATGGTTAGGTCGAGTGAATAAGGATCTGGAAGGTTTGAGATGATGGAGATGATGTTTGAAAGGGATGGAAATCAAAGATGCAGATAATCGTGATCGATAGAGAGAACTGGTGAAATCAAAAAATATATGAAATTACAAATGATGTACAGGTTGAGGTACCATGATCATGCTCTTTGCAGATGATATAGTACTAGTAGGAGAGAGTACTGAGGAAGTGAACGGTAGATTTGAAAATTAAGGGAAGCTCTCAAAGGTAAAGGAAAGAATTAATAGGAGTAAAACAGAATGTATGATTTTAAATAAAGGAAAAAACAGAGAAAATAAGGAAATGCAACTAATGAAGATAAGTAGGTGAGGTTTCAAGGAAGCTGTGAAACACAAAATTAAGTATGGAAGCATTAAGGTATTTTATGTGACAAAATTATTCCTAAAATTAAGTTAAAAGGTAAATTTTTAAGACATTGGTATGCCTGTAATGATGTATGAATCAGAATATAAGGTAGTAGATAGAAAGATAGAACAGATTATGAGTGTAGTAGAGATGAGATTGTTATGATGGATGAGTGGAATGACTAGAAAAGATAAAATAAGATTTGGTATAGAAGTGGCTTCGATAGTAGACAAAATGAGTTAGAATAGATAAAGATGCCTTAGAAATGTAGAGAACTATGATTATTATAACTAATGAGAGAGTGATATAAAGCTAGTATAAAATGAAAATAATGCGGAAAATCGAGTTTTGTGGAAGCTGATGAGTAGGATGACCGATCCAGAATAGCTATGAGGGAAGGCAAGGACAAAGAAAATGTAAAATATGATTATCACTAATAAAAAAAGAGATAACAATAATTTAAAAAATACGAAAATAATGATATTAATTTTTAATTTTTGTATATTCGTTAAAAGTCTAGGTATTCATTATTGAATAAAGAGTAAATAAGTGCTATACACTATATTATTTCGTACTGCACAAAGTGTGTCGTACAATTATTAATAGGGACTACCCACACTCTAAATTAACAAAGACCCCTACTTTTTTCAGGTATAAAACATAGTTTTCCACGTTTTCAATAAAAAAAAATGTGACAAGTTATTAATTTTAAGTGGGTGGGTGGATGGGTGGGTGCTTTAATAGTGTTTGTACTACATACATTTTTATTTTTACATTTCGACATTACTTAATATTTACACCGGCTGCTGGTAACATTAGACATGTATTTTTTTACTTATTTATTTCTTAATAATCAATTCTACTATATTGATCGTTAGGTTCCATCCTTCATATATATTTTGGATATTCATAATATTCAATATTCTACCACCTATATCTCGTATAGGGTCCCACTTCTTTTTAGGACGGGGACCTGCAAACGATTAGTAGTTTTTGATAGTCTTATACTAAGTCACCCTTACAGAACGTATAGTTGCACGAGTTTTGGATTTGTGGCGAAACGTTCCACAAAATTAACCTAGATTTGTATAAATTATTATATCGGCCGGCGCGTAGGAACAATCATAGTAATATATACGTACAACATACACGCGCTAATAATATATAATATGTACATATACGAACGACCAGAGTGTGTTTTTTCGTTTTTATTGTTATAAAAATTACATTACTTTACTGGGTAATTTCGTGAGAAAGTGGTCATGGGCTTTGTGTCCCCCGCGTTAAATAATTGGTCCTAATAACACCATCGTGGGCAATAATATAAGGTAGAGGGAGAAGGCGGAGGCGTTGTGTAAACCCGTGTGTGCATTCTTGTCGATTTTCTCGGCTTTTGGACGGCAATAATACATAATATATAGTATAATTTATATATGTCTCGGGGACGTCTATTATGTCGGAGGAAAATAGATTTCATCGAATAACGACGCAGATATTATACTATAGGTACCTACGAACACCTCGTGCATTGTGTGATTAGACGGCTTATTACTTATTACATATTGGAAAAAAAAAGAACCGCGGTAGCTGTTAACGATTATAATGTAATATCTTTTCTATGGCGAAATATGTGTTTTGTTGTTTGATAACAAGGCTTACAATATTACAATTCACCAGATAGGTATAGACTATATTAGGTATATCCATGTAGGTGTATACTTTGTCCAATGACAGCGGTTTTTTATATATATATATATTTAAAATTCAAAATTCAAAATTAATTAATTCAAAAAATGTAATACTCTTATAGAAATAAAAATAAATATATATTATATTAAACAACTATTAAATAGGTATCTTAATAGGTAATTTACTCCTATAGATTTCAGAATTTGGTGTGAATAATATCTAGGTACCTACGTTAAACTTTGTGTGCGATAAGAGTGACATTTGAACGCTGTTTTACGCAAAATAAATTAATGAAAATCGTTGGTTCGAGATTTAATATATATACATATTATATATGTATTACATACCTACTAATGTAGAGAAAATATTTTAAAAATGTTGATATTATTTTATTGTTCACTTTGAATTAGTCGGTTAATTATATTTTGAAAACAATAACACATATATAAGGCATCATATTTTCATTAAATAAGTGAAATATAAATTGAACAATTTATCTCTATTACTATTGTACATTTTAAATGTTTCTATTGTTTGTTCTTACTTGTTTACTTGTATCACTATTTAATGTTGGGAAATTATATTCCGATGGTCACGAACAATATTATAAGGTTTATATATGGATTTTTTTTTACATATAACGGTAAATTTATCATAAGGATAAAAATATATCTATGTAATACAGAACGCGGAAAATCGGAATTCCAAAAAACTCGTTATGGCCAGTCGTCGTACCTAACAAGATACAAGATTTTATTTTTAAAACCAGTTTATTAATTCATCGGCTAGAGTTGGAAAACTATACGCATTTTTCTAAAATGTTGTATCTAAAGCAATCTATAATATTATGTTTATCGAAATAAAATGGTCAAATCTAGAATGATGAATGCAAAAAACTGGTTTCAACACTTGGGTACAGATATCAGAATTTACTGGGTTTTATTAAATCGTTCGTTTTTATTATATATTAAATACATATATTAGGTATATATCTAAACATTTATATTTATATCTAATATCCTATACTGCCCATTTGGTCTTATACACTCCACTTAATAATTTATGATAGGTATACCTACTTATTTTACTTAATTAGGTATTCTATTTTAGTTTTTTTTTTTATGCTAGAATATATACATTTTTATGTATAGAATTATTGAGATCACCAATAAAATGAAAAAAACCTTTTTACTACCTATTCAACATTTTACTTGTGTTCAACGTACATGATATCTATTGTTAATTATTTTCAACTCATTCGTCAGTAAAATCGTAAACACTTTAAAGAAAACGTGTTTTGCACTATAAAAATGTTATTATCAAAGGTTATGTTTAAATAATGGAAAACTAAACCTATTTTTTATGTAATATACTAATTTACCTAAATTCCTACTTGCCTACTATTGGTGAACGGGATGCCGTAATAATATTATAATATATAACTAATACAAAAATAATATCTACCTATACCTATCTACATCGATGGTAGTTGAGTGCTTTTTGATAGTGTTGTTGTTTTCCGTACAATGCCTCCTCTTAAGTACTAGAAATAATTTGTATGTACTGTACGTACATGAGTATAGTTTCTCGTAAGACAACATAAAATATAAATCAACAATCTCAATTATTACAGTTTTATTATTATAATTACGACGGTACAAGGGTAAACCATTACCATTAAGACGTGGGATATATTTTTAGGTTTAGGCAGCTATTGCGTCACTCCCGGGCAAGTCGCTTTTCGGATTGAAGTTCAAGTGCGTAAAGACCAGTCACGTTATTATGTCAATGACAACACTGCCGCCACATTAATGCCTCATATTTCCTTTCGTTTTTCACATTATTGTTTTTTTTTTACGGTATATATTCATTCGCTCAGGATCAACGTCGAGTGAGTTCACGACGCGTATATAATGTTAGGAATAAAAAAAAACCTTTCTCTTTTAAACAAACATTTATAAATACTCGTAAGGATTACACTTTTCGTTTCATATATAATCTCTTCAACTTATGTCAATTAGCTTTATAATATATAAGTGATCGGTCTGCGAGACGATAATATAGTTTGGCTGTGTATATTGATGATTCGTGTACTTGCAGGACCCAGACCAAAATTTCAGTAAAAAAAAACTAATGTAAGATTGTAAACATACTATAACATTATTATTATATCTGATAATATGGATACGGGTTTCTTCTTTTGATTCGAATGGAAATGTCCATTGGAAGAAAAGATAAATCGAAATAATATTCTTATTTTTAAATTTATTTTGTAATATATTATTATAATCATACTGGGGACCAGATTTTAAGTGGAAATTTATGTATATATTAAACGACGAGCTATTGGTACTTATCCCGGTACATCTCGGCACAGGTTCCGAGTGTCTTCGCACCGAACACATATATTAATTATGTAAATATACAGCTACAGTATAGCCACCAGCAATAATATAACGGATCTATGACAATTTTCGATCTGTCCCAGCCGAAAAGGATTACAAAATATACGAGTAAGAAGTAATTTTAAATTTATATATTTGGAAGACTACTTTCATTAAAAGTACCTATTCGTTTATTTTATAACAGACTATCTGTCATCACCTTCCTGCTCATAATTAACTTCTAAAATTAAAAAATTACATTTTTATAAATTTAACATACATTATAGATTTATATTTCCGTTTTGAAATATTCAATATAAACAAAACGATCATGCACCTAATTGTTTAGGTATGTATACTTATAACGATTATAACAGAATGCTAATTAGACGCATGTCTGTATTTTTGAAGTAAACTTTTTAATTTTTTCTTCAAACTAATTAATAATTTTGATAAAAATAATGGAAAATTGAATGACTAGTCAATGGTTACATAAAAATACAATGCTAAAATTACAATTTTTAAGCAGCTGTTTTGTCAAGACTAAAATCAACTCTTTATCGATAAACTGAAAAATTTTCTAAAGTAAATAATAGTTAGTACTAAAATTTAAAATATATATAGGTATATACCTACTACTATGTTATTTCTTGACAATAATAATATTATAGGCCTAATGAATAGCTCGAATACCGTGAGAAATCACTCTTAAATACTGTTTTCATTAGACATTGTAGACATTATATATTATAGGTATAACTCTAATGGTTATGTCTATAAGATAAACTAATTTAATATCTTAAATTGTTTATATATGAGCATTTCTTATTCAATACTGCTTCTATGTTATATATTAAACCTGCATACATTTCTACTGCTGAAATTTTAAGTACCTAGGTAACGAGCCTTCAATGCGGTAAATATATTGGATGGTAGGTCAGTATAATAAGTTTAAAATATATAATTTTAATTACAAATAAATCGTTCGTTTTTTTTTTCATATTTTTTTTCATATTTTTTTTTTACTTTCTCGTATTGAAAATCGAGATGGATTTTTTGTGGTGCGTTATTACCTATGTTTTTTTTTTTCTAGATTTTATATAGTCGGTATAATGTATAATAATACCTATATATGTAAGTCGTCATCTGTATCTATAGGTAGGTACAGCATCTACATATAATATCCACGTATAAGACGGGTTAAAATAGTTAGAATAGTATCTAAAATCGAATACGCCTATTAAATGAATACCTAGTATATAAATTACGTAGGTACACGTCGCGCGTGTAAAATGCCGGGCCCGCAATAATGACGGACCTATGACAATTTTCGGTGGGTCCGAGAGCGGAGCCGCCGCCGGACTACAGTACCTACCTATAATCTATATATATATATATATATATATATATATTTATACATACGAAACACATAGGCGGGTCGGACGAAAATCTCGTTTCCGTATACGAATATAAGTACTTAATTTCCATGTGTTTAAAAAAAAAAGGAAAAAAAATACCCAACCCGGTTTCGGAATGTTGTTATTATATTAAGTCCGTCGCGGCCAGGCACCGTTGTTCGTCCTACATTCTTTCGCCCATCTTTCATGCGACCACGGTACCTATATATGCATTTTATTACCGGATAAGTGAACACACATATGCTCCCCCCCCAAACCCGTCGGTACATGTCTTATATATTTACTATTATTATTATTATTATTATTATTAGTATACCCCAAGCGTGATATTTCGTCCGGTTCGACGAAGAAGAAGTTTCCCCAACTATACAGCTGTGCTATATACAAGTATATAGTTAAAGAATGAAGGAGTCACCGATATTTAAGAGAAAAAAAATGTAGATATGTACTTACGGATTATCTTGACCGTACTTAAACCGGCGGTTTTCAATTGGCTTTGGTATATAGAAGTTCGTTTTAAAATTTACCGATATATCGGCTCTGTGTCCGTTTTTTCGTTCATCGTGCGTTATTATATTATGATTTCCAAGTTTTCATATTTTATATACTCACGCCGTGGTACTCGCATGACGCATCGGGATTCGTAAAAATATTTACATACCTACTTATACAGCGGTGTGTAACCGTTTAGGTATTAGGTATACCGCGGTACATACGCGGATAATTAACGATCTTTGACTTGCATAATTTGTAGTGGTCAGTGAGGTCTCAAACAATACTACCTAGTACCTAGGTATATTGCACATATACGGGATTACCGTATATCTATCTATACTACGGTATATTTAATTTTAAATCCATATCAAAATATAGGCAAATACGGGATATGGTGGTAGGTACTATGTTTTAGTTTAAAAATTAAACACCAAACAATTAAAAAAAAAAAAAAAACAAATTTCCGAATAACTTTCAAAATATGTGTAGCAAAACATTATCTATATCTACTTTGGAAAATGAATATTTCAAAGGTACAATTTTTGGGAAATTGTTAAATAGTCTAGATAGTCAGTAAGTACCTACCCTAAACAATTTTCAATAACATTATAGAACCAAAAATCTAATTATTACACATTTTACACTCATTCTATATGAGTATGACTGACGTATAGTGTATATACATGAATACATGATGTAATATTTTTTATAAATACGTATAGGTACTTATCGATCTGGAAATAGGTATTTAAATATTTTATACAAATATTTTCTCGTCGATTTTCGTCTAATTTTCATTAATTCTTTTACGGTAATTATACGCTCGAATTCAAACAAAATTAAAAATAGTAAAATACATAACATACATACGTATGTAAGTCCTATATACCTATATAGTTAAATATAAGCTCGGAATATTTGTGCATATATATATATTAGTTGTAATTTGTTATTAGTATTTATTCGTTACTAATGTATAATAATGTCCCTCCCTATACGTTTTCTATATATTTGTTAAATAATTAAAAATTAGAAAGATTTTAATTTTGAATTTGGGTTAATATTTAATTAATTAAACAGAAAAAATATATACGTATATCCTTGATACAGTCACGTCGATATACATATTTGTATTAGTACGATCTGTTATTGTTGAAAAAAAATCCGGTTGAATAAATTTCAAATAAATCAGAATTAAAAATAAAAAATATCTAATTCTAAATCATAAATTATAACGATTACATTGTCGGGATTCAATGTGACATTTAAAAAGAAAATCATACATATTAGAATTAAGGAGCATTGGTTCATTATACATATTATATACCTACTTAACATTTTTTTTTTTTTTATAATAACAGTATAATAGCTTCTTATATAGTGAGTACGAGTCCTTATACTTTATACTCATACACAATATAGATTGTATATATTTTGGAATCTTATACCGTGAACTGTGAAGATAATAATACAATTCGACATAGTTTACTTGACATAAACCTCGTCGATGACCTTCTCAAACTTTTAACAGTTTACTAAAATATGTATTAAAGTATTAAACCTTGATCATATAACACATTTTATTATTTGATTCTTATTTATATTCGAACGACTGCCTGGACGGTGTCGAGTAAATGGGTTTATTTTGTTTAAGTTTATTATTATAAATGACTGCTTGAAATAAATATGTTGGGTTGTCTACTATTACAAAATTACTATATTCGGATCTTTCATCAATGACGATTTCATGGCAAGTTACATACTCGTCTCTATACCTACATAAAGTATAGGTATATTCAACTGCACTGTAGTTTTGTAGTCAAGTTTTTGCCACACTTATTAGTAAAATAAACGATAACTTACTGTGGTTAAGCATGGTTTTTAAATGAATATAATTAATATTTTGTTTTCTAATAAATATTTACAGTATACTTTAGCAAATAGAATGTGAAATGGGTTTTACAATTCACATATTTCAGAAAAATTTTTTCCTTTATATTATTTTTATATAACATTATAAATTTATTTGTCTATACATATCTATACTCTATATAAACTCAGAATAATTGTCTGCTTTTAGGAAAACTTGTTTATATTTTTATAAACAATAATAAATAACAATTCAATAAAAATAAATAAATAAATAAAAATAAATTTTTTTTAATGAATTTTCTTTTGCATACCTCTTTATCTCTCTATTTTAAAGGGCATATATTTTTAAGGTTTTAATGCATATAAATCCGAACCCTACTTGTAAATATTTCAATATTTTGAAATTGTCCAACAATTCTAATGAGTAACTGCTAGTTATAATTTTATTACTTTTAGATTGGGCATTAATGATAAATACCTATTATACATATTTTATATCTGCAAAGTGATTGTAAATATTTTCAACTGCAACAAGAGCCTGTAGTTTTGCAATTTACCTACCTCGTTACAGTTCCACAATACTTAAAAGGGAAAATAAATATACAGAATTATAATTCAATAGATAAATTCTTTAAAGATACAATAAAAATTATTTATATTTTTTACGAGTTAATAAAATACGTTTCAATTTATTTTATAAAATCTATTAATGCGCCCAAGGGTGTCCATCTAGAAAAACTCAGGGAGGGAAGTGAACTTCATAAACTTCATAACTTCATTCGTATACATTTCCCCAAAAATCTCGAGAAATTCACTTTAAAATCAACAAATAAGCAAAAAAAAAAAGGTATGCAAGTACTTACAAGTATTTTTAATAATAATTAAATTTTTTACTGCAAATTGCAAATACGGAAAATCCAGGGGGTTTCACATATCCCCCTTACACCTCCCCCCAGTGAACGATCATGTGTACCTATTTATGTAACAAGATTGTGTTAAGTGGATAGTACCAATCCTATGGAGAATATGGAATAGTAATTAACTTCGTTTTTTTTTTTTTTTGCATTTTTATGTCTTTTTGATTTTTGTACAACGATTTAAATGTATATATCGTAGAACTTGAATCTACAAAAGAAAAATTTTTAAAATATATTTTATGTTTGTATATGCACTACAATTTTGGTAATCTAAAACCGCGATCTACCTATATATATATATGCACATATGTACTTACATACTCTTATAACATGAATAATTCGTGCTACATAAAACAGAAGCATAATAACTTTGACTCCTACACCGAATCATAAGGTGTGACCATTGTCTGCACTGTTATATTCTTGATATACTATATGATAGATAAATATCATTGACTATTCTATAATGTAAATGCGATAGAATAATATAAAATATCGCACCCTAGTAACCTTTATATTATATACAATATATAACAATATTCATATACATTATAGACGGGCCAGACTAAAGTAACAAAAATATAGGTTAAACAAGGTTGTAAAAGGTTCCAAATTGTTAGGTATGAGAAACGTTTGATGAATGTATTTTTAAAGTTTAAATCGTATTATGAGATTGTATGAAATCGTTTATAATTTTTTAAACGTAATTTTAACTGGTTTATTACAACAATCACAACCGTGGTGATAATTAAGTTACCTAGTGAGTGAAAAACTAAAATACTTAGCAGTATAAACCTCCAATAATATAGGAGAAATTTTATTTTCATTTTATTTCCTCTAACTATATTATAATTTAATGTACAATAAAATTAGAAGGAATATAATTTTGCGACGGGATTAAACTGGATTCACAAATAAACTGGTTAATTTTACCTATAAAATTTAATACAATTATTATATTTATTATATTCCAAATTAGATAAGTACATATTTTAATAATATAGATTGAAAATGTACGAACCACATATAAAATATTAGTTCTGGGCCAGAACATTTGGCACTATACAATATTTCAAAAAAACAATCATTGTGTTTCGAGAAAAATATAATTTTTAAATGTTGAAATAGCTAAATAAATTATAATTTGCTAGTCGATGTTATTGTGTAATCGTTATAATATACTATTATTATAGCCGGTGTGTCTGATTACTGTAAATTAGCTTATGAAATATCTAGATATCCTATTCAGTATAGTTTAATTTTAAGTGTTTGCACTATTGTTACTTAACTTCTTTAGTCATAAAATCCACTAAAAATCTACTTTTTTCTTAAGACTTCTTATTTATGTGGTTTATAAAAAATGTTTTTAATAATCGTTATTATTTTTTGTTCACAGATTCATCTAGCTGGCATGAGGATAAAAATATATGCGGCCATCTTTCTGGTCGTCACTCTTCCATACGTGTTATCTCAGGTACATTAACCAGCTAATATACTCATTATTTAACCATAATAAATAATAATAATACAAACACGATATTTTAAATCTCACATTTTTATTATTACGTCGACGATCTATTGTTCCAGTTATCTAAGAAATAAGGATATAATAATAATTTGGTTGACAATTTCATTATTCTACCTATTCAATACGTATAATAATAATAATCTACAGTATCTTTAGAGACTGTGGTTCGTGGTTACGTTAAGACGTTCACCTCAAATTAAGCGTAATGATGTAACACATTTTTATATTCTATATACGTACTTATACCTTTTATTATATTACCAGAAATGGAATGAATCAAAAGATTCCTGGGGAAAGTGTTTTATAAAGATACCTAAGGAGTTTATTTACTAAAAAAAAAAAAAACAAATATATTAATCCATAGAATTTAAGCTTGCACTATGTTTTGTAACGGAAGAATGAAACGAATTAACTTAAATGTTTTCTTCATTTATAAAACTTTCAAAAAAACAATATAATAAATAATAGTTTTTTTAAGTTTTTTAGTTAATCTTTTCAAAGTCTGAACAAATAAGTTAGATTGTTTAATTCTTTGAAATAATTTTAATTTTAATTCATATTAATATTTAAAATAATTTTAGCAGTTCAGGAAATGCTATAGTACAGTTTCTGGTTACGTATAGTGTATTAATTATTAGAAAGGTTTCAATATTGTATATCAGCTTCACCTATTTATTACACCGATATTCGGTTAGACACCAACTGCAGCTGCTTATACGTATAGCTCTTTTTCCACTGCTAACCTTGTATATTAAATCGTGTCGAAAATTGTCCCTAATTTCTTGGTTGTTTGGGGAACCTTTACAACAAGTAAAAATATTGTTCTACAAGATCCTTAACCTAAAAAAAAATTTATCGATATTTGGCCAACATACCTATCTAACGGGTGATTACTATCAAGTCCAGGGTAACATATTAAATAGAAGGTATCAGGGTACTACTTACCTAATACCTATAATATTATAGCATATTACCTATATACAAGTGTGGGAACACACGCACATTTCCGTATATATACCTACACTATTAATCGGTTTCAGTGGATACCAATACCGCGTGAAAGTGGCACGACTACATCACGACAGGATAATATATATCTATATAAGAACACCGTTTCTCAACGGCAAATTAACATTGTGTCTATATGCATATATATATATATATATATATATATATATATATAGATACTCGTAAGAATATAAGCGTGCCCCCCAGTCATCTGCATAATCGATAGCCGATGCATGGTTAATATGTTTATTTTTTATTTTTTTTACAAACCTTCCTGCACACATGCAAAGTTACATCATAATTGTTATAAAACCGTTAAGACTTTTTTTAAACTATCGATTCCGAATGAAATATAAATTTATCACATCATATATAATAGTACATAAATAGATATAATCAATTACCGAGCTAACGATAAATTAATAATCAATTCAAAATGAATGGTCGTAAAATATGTAATACGTTTCTACATAAATCGTAGGCATATTCCACACCCTGTAAAATACAAAACGGTAATAATATTACGATAGGTTTATGGTTTAATGTATTGCATTGAGGATTAGTTTATGTATAATAATCATCGGACAGACAGATAGGTTATACTCGTAAAGTCGTAATATTGCGTTAGATAATATTGTTATTTATTCGATTGACTTTAGACTTAGTTGATCTTCGTGATTAATATTTTAAGACTTGTTGAAAAATGAGACATTATCTTGTCATATATTTACAAAAAAAAGTATATTATGCTAATATTATAAGCAAATGTACTTATTTAGTAAATGTACGCAAATCATGTATGATCTCGTCGTATTCGCAAATTGTTAAATTCAGGATAACGCAGGTACCTATAGACGAATATATTATATATAGTATAATGCAAAAACTTTACACCAGGCACCTAACTTTCTCTAACTATAATAACTACATCATTATTAACGTGACTTTTTTTCTAAAGTATAAATTAAAAAATATATTGCAATTGTGACTGGCGTCTGCAAAGATCTCTCAAATTGGTTTTCTGGTTTAAAAATTACTATTACACGAAAATATTATCAACAACAAAATACTGTATATTATATTTTATCTTCTTATAATCATATACTTATACCTATTGTATTCATATGTTGAATTTTAATTGAATTTGTTTGTTAATCTATACTCTTTGGTTTTCTGGATATTTATTGAATAAAAAATCGACGAATAAACTATACTGAGTAACTATGTAGGCACTATAATATTATAACAATACAATTTCTTAATTATATTCGAACACTAGTTGAATTGTTCAACTTCGCCCTATTAAAAATAGTGCTGAAGTAAACGTCCGAACAATAAAAATATGTGGCAGAATAAAAGAATAGTTACAAATAAAATATATTAAACAATAATTTTTTTTTCATTCAATTTTTCATTTTTTCAACACAATATAATATAATATATATCATTATGCAGATAAAAATATAACAGGTACATTTTATAGCTATATAAATATAGAAAATATAGAAAATAATAAAATTAAGCTTGACAATGAACAGTATTAGAATTGTGCCATAGTGTAGAACTAATTTTGTAATATAATATATATAATAATATAATATTCATAATAGTATTTTTCTTGCACGAGAACTTCTCTGTCCTTGAGTCCTTGACTCTTTGACCAGGCCGGCGAATGGAATGCACCCATACATATTGGTATTACACATGGTATTTTTAGTTTTTCAAACAAAATATTTTTTTGAGGACAATCTAAATAAACGGTACCTATTTTTTTCATCTTTTTTGATAGGTACCTTACACGGTAATCGAGTTTTATTATCAGTACTCTAGTCCGATTAAAGTTCATTATTGAAATTTGAATTATTGTTTAATATAAGTATGTCCTATATATTAAATACAATAATAATTGTTCTTAAAAAAAAGTTATATTAAAATTAAAATTAATTATTTTCATGTTAATAAATCTAATAGGTAGGTATAAGATTATTTAGGTACAAACTCTTATTGGATATAAAAATTTAAGTAATTTCACATAAACAACATTTTAAATACGTATATTATTATAAAACTAGGGATAGACGATACCTTTATTCGATTTCTGGAAATCCTCAATGCTATAATATTTCCTATACTAGATAGTGGATACATAATAATTTATTCATAACATGATTTGATATGTCGGTATATGATTTATAAATTGGACTTTTTCTCTATTTAAATATACATCGAGTATCAAAATCATAATTTTTGGTATCACCTATCCCTATAATTAAATCAATATTAGTAGGTAATTTTCAATTTATAAATTGTAATTTAAATATTATTCCAATACAAATATACATAATCGGATTTGTTACACTTCATTGTAATTTTCTTATTTAATATAATTTTATATTTTAATAACAATTATGTTGAATTTATTTTACTTCGCCATGTTTGCACATAGAATAATTGTATATTTCCGCAAAACCGTATTTGGCGCGTGAATTTCCGAGTTTCTAATGGCCTTAATGATTTTATATAAAAAGTAGGTACACGGCAGACAAATTTAATAGATCTGCGATTTCTTACAATTAAAAAACCACACACAAATAAATGCTGGTATATATAGGTACTCTAGGAACATTTTTTTTTTTTTTTGTTACTACACTCATCATAAATACAGTCGATTGTACGTATACATGTATCTATTATTCGAAAAAAATATTAATCTTAATTAGTTCAAGGTTGTTCTATAGTGTTCTATACCCGTATATTACACTCATTACCTATATGAATAAATAAACAAATTCCCATACGTATACCTACATATATATAATATATAGGTACGTATGAGAATTTAAATTTAAATTGAATGTTTATCCGTATTAAAATCAAATAAATTCATATTCGAGAGAAAATATGTACTGTATATACTGTATAATATAATATATAATTTATGCACCTATATTATATAATGCTTTCTTCAAGGCTCGGAAATCAAAATAAAATGTAAAATCGAATAACTTTTCGTTCTGCGTGTAGGTACGTGTAATTGAAAAACTACCATAAATATATTCTCATCGGTTTAGACATTAGTAAATTATACGTGTATGTACCTAGTTCATAAATCAACTTTTCTACGGGGCATATAGTACCTACCATATACCATATAAGATGTACCTACCTATACCTCTGTCTATTTTTTTTTTGTTCATCGCTGTTATTATATAGATTTCTTTTCTCTTTTTTTTGTGATTATAATATCATAATATTTTTTATACATTTTTTTTTCGGAAATAGAAATTTTATTCCTATATTCACGCAATTTATTTTTATAAAGCGGTTACAATCAATTAAAAACCATAGATACAGTTTATTTAAACTTGCAGCGAATGCCCGCATTGCGTATTAGTTACAGCCTGCTGTTTGCTGTATATATTTTAAATGTACGGTATATACCAGCTACTATACCGTACTACACTTAATTCTATAGTACTATATATGTTTGGTTCCATTGATAATAATATTTTTAACGCACTATTTAGGACACCAATCTCATATGGTCATAAATAGCGGTCAGTTGCAAAGAATTAAAGAGTTTCGTAAAACATCCTCTACAGTAGGTACCTACACAGTGCGCGAAACATGCGGTTTAACCTACTTGTATACCAATACCTGCACGTAAATATACGTATTTTTTCAAATACCAGCTGTTTTTATAGAATAGATGGACATCATAAAAATCTAAAAAAAAAAAACAAAAAAAAATAGAAAATAGAAAAAAAAACCGAAAACCGTGTAATATATATATATAATATATAGCGTGGTAGTTAAGCATATTGATACAGTGGATACCGTGATTTCGATAACAATGTAAGTAGGTATTTGACCTTCGACGGTGAATTGGTCAAGTGGAAATATGTCGTCAGGCTATAAATATATTATTATAGGCGTTACTGATCGCAATAGTATAACAATCCGTGGTAATAACTTGGCCGAATCAGAATTAAGACGAGTCGCCAATTACAGATTGGTATAGGTATAGTGTATACTATAATATAGTATTATGACATATTGTCTATATAGTATATAGGTATCAGGTATGTATGGTATAGACTCCCGAGATGAACTACATATAGTACCTAATGTATAGATTATATAGATTATGTAGGTAGGTAGCAAAAAAGTACCTACTTAACGGGTAAAATATGTGTTATTGAGACAAAATTTTACAAAATAATTGTCAGAACATGCGTTATAAAAATAATAATAATAAGTCCAAAAAAGCGTTTCTTGTCAAAACCAAGCAATACATGCGTATTATACTTAAACTAATAATACAACTTATTGAGCATATTATTATTTTTATTTCTAGGTATATATGTACTTTTCAAGCAATCCTTTCTGAGTATTTGAACGTCATGTAGGCAATAGGCAATAGGTATTTTGTGCTATTTACCCAAAGTACGTTTCACCCCCGATTTTCAAGGGATTCTATATATAGGCAATTTTAGACATTTTAAGAAAAATTAAACACTAACAATTAAAAATATTAAAATGTCACTAGGCATCATTTTTATTGTAGTTGTTTTTTAAATAGGTATTTATAAAATTGTATTAAAAATATTACTTTCATATTATTCATTTTTATCAAATTATTACTTAAGAATATCGTACAAAGATTAAATGAAAAATATTATTATTATTATTAATATATATTATATAATAATATATATATTATTATATATATAATTAAAACAACATTAGGTAAACAACTACTATAGGGCACTAAATAATATTATTATCTATCATACTTATATGTTTTTATTTTGTATTTTTAATATGTGTCTATGACGTATTATTTCAATTAGTTAATAAAAATGAGAAATTTTAATGCAAGTTTTGCATCGAACATTTCTAGTTTTGATGACGTCCTAGTCTATTAACAACCAAATTACATATTTAGTATTTACCTATAGGTACGTTTTATAATAGCTTTTTAATCATTCATTCTTGAGATATAGATAATACAATAATATTATAAATTAGGTATGCCTATAGTTACTACTTCAATTTCCTTTGTAATCAATCATAATATAGTAATAAATATGTATATAAGATACATACTCGTATGATAGTATACCTATAAAATTATCCAAAAAATATAATACTAAATACGCAACTAGAGACAAGATTAATTGACTTAAAAGTGTTTTATTCGAGCAGCTTATCGATGTTTTAAATTTATAATTAAGAACCTTATGTATCCTTGCCCTCAAGACGTGTTCAGAGGTATAACCGTATAGGTAATGTCGACGAGTCGATTATCCTTATTTTTATTGCCTATTATCATTATGAGTGATAAATGTTCTTGTATTATATTATTATAATTAATGAAAGTTGAAACCGACACGAGCAACGGTTTAGTATCTAAATCAACCTAATTAAGCCAATTAATATCCGATGTATAATTAGCTGGTGTTATATCATTACGTATTATTAGGTAGGTTAGGTATGTAGGTCGTAGGCAGCATATTAAATATTTGTGTACTTAAAAATTAAAAATTTTAATTAAGAGGACTAGATAAATATTAAATAAGCAGTTATTTAGGTAACTATACCAATTATTTAGACATCTAGTATAAAAGTAAAACTATTTTTCATTAAAGAATAGAAAATGTAAAATGTTGTTTAAGATAAAAATTTAATTATTTTAGTAGATATCTACCTAATTATCTATATAAGTAGGTATGTAGTTACTATACATGATAACATAGTATATTCTACTCTTGTAGATAATATATATTTTAATATATTTAATATATTAATTATTATATAGTTAATGTATTTTTATGATATATTTATATACCTACATAATATTGGTATAAATTAGAATACATACACTATTATATTGGGTATTAGAAAACATATTAACATAGGTATTATTATTATATTACAACTCAAAATATATTTTGAAAAAGAGAAAAATCTCCAGTAAACCAGATTTTTATCTGTAATACTTATCATTACCTACTAAAACAATCGGTTTCACAAAACTTTGTTAATCAATAAATTGTCATCTAACACAATTACTTAGCCGGTTTCGAACTATTTTCTTAATAATTTTACTTATTATTAATATTAATAAATTAGTATAATTTGTATTTCACCAAGATTTGTTATAAAAACAAAATATTTTATTTAAACTTTGTTAATAATTAATCGTCCGAAATTCGCTTGTTAAAATCTAAACACATTGTTCATGTAAGCCCATAAGGCATAGAAATACGCTTTATTATACTACGTAGGTACTATATATAGTCTATAGGTACCTATATTATACTAATATAATCGATGACAATGACTATACCTAATTTTAAAAATTGGGTAATAAAACCCAATCAAAACAGAGAATTTATGTTATTTATAACCATTTTGGTAACCTCATTAACATTTAGTAATTTGTTATAATTAACTTTGTTAAAATTATTGGCGAAAACTAACATATCGCAGTTAAAACTAAACAAATTGTCAGGTAATATTACGTTGGTTAATAATATTAACAAGGTTTGTTGAGACTAGCTGAATTATATCTAACAATATTTCATTTTTGATTAGTTTTAACAATATATTAGTAGAATTCACCAATAATTTTGTTTGTTAAGTTATACCCGCTATAAAAAAAATGTTAATGAGATTACCAAAATGGTCAATTCTGTATTTTGCTTGATTTTTATTAACTGATCATTTTTTAAATTACTAGCCAGTAGGTAGTAGGTACCATCATAATATTATCAGACCTCGGAAAGTTCATTTAAAATATAAACTACTTAGGTACTCAATTCATGAACTAGTTCAAAATAATTTAATTAAAGTAAGTTCAAGAACCAGTTAATATTTTTTAATAAAAGTGTTTCGTTCAAGTTCGTTAGTAAATGAACGTATAAAGTAAGTTCATTATATGAAGTTTATTTTGGAAAATATTCTAATTATTTTTTTATCAATTTTAATTAAAAAAAATAATTATTATATCATTGACTTCACTTAAATTGTATGATTATACAATATTTTTATCAAATTAAACAATTTCTAAAAGTTGTGTAGGAAAAATCATTATTATAATAATATAGGTTAGGTACCTATAATATATATATATAGGTACCTATAATATTAGGTACCTAGGTATTGAACTTTTTAAGCAAAATAAATGAAGTACCTAGGTAGGTATTAAAATGAAGTTCAAGTTTGTTGAAAATATGAACTAATTCAAAAATAGTTGATTCAAACAAAAATTTAACTTTTTTCGCTTTGTTCGTGCATGTTGAACTTATAGTTCATTCCAAGGTCTGGATATTATATAGACTATAGGTATATACCTATATAGAGTACCCCTAAATTATAAATATGTTTTTGAAGTTTAAAAATAGTAATAATTTTGGGCATTAATTTATCAAACGCTTTAACAGTGTATTACTGTCAATTACAGAATTACAAATTTTACTAACAGCTGATTATTAAATAGGTAGGTAGGTACCTACCTATATTTTTAGTTTTTAACAATAAGTTAAATTCTTAATAAATCGATCGACTTTTAATAAAAATATTTAGGTATTTTATTTGACTTTTATTTTGTTAGATAATATTAATATTTATCACATTTATTAATTGTCGTCATTAACTCATTATTATAACTATTTATAACAAAATATTAGGTATAATTATTTGAATCATCATAGTATAAATTATATAACTATGCATGTTTAATTTTACCTACCTATAATTTAAATGAAAATGGTTTTCCATAAACGTCTATCAATCCGGTATGGTCTAGTGGCTAGGATACCTGGCTTTCACCCAGGAGGCTCGGGTTCGATTCCCGGTACCGGAATGAAATTTTTGCACTTTTTATAATAATTTCTAACATTCATGTTTATTTTATTTTGTTTACAGATTCAAACTCCTGGGACCGGACTATTTTCTTGTCCATCA
Source organism: Pemphigus obesinymphae (assembly GCA_025469235.1). Lineage (NCBI taxonomy): Eukaryota > Metazoa > Arthropoda > Insecta > Hemiptera > Aphididae > Pemphigus > Pemphigus obesinymphae. The sequence continues at coordinate 59,101 of JAIPRL010000565.1, forward strand.
GGTAAGATTTTTCTAAACTTAAACTTTAAAGACAATTATAATATGATATGTATATTTTTATACTTCCATAATATTTTTAATTTACGGCTTGACATTTAAAAAACGACTTATTATTTTATTTATAAAAAAATAAACTAATGATTTTTTTTATTAAAAAGTATGTATTTGTTAGACTCATCAGACTTCGGTTATATAAAACGTATTTTTTGCAATCATAAAATTATATTTTATTCTTGTATAACAGATACAGTTATTATTATAGGTACATTTTGTAATAACATTTTGATGATATTGTGACGTTTGGTCATTATTGCATCTCTTCGAGTTTTTATTTTGTCAAAAAATATAAAATTTTATTATTTGCTTGGTCTTAAATTTCGTCCTTTCACGTCTTGTTCGGTAACTATTTTTTCTGTATTATTATTATTATTATTATTATTATTATAACCCACTCTTTTGTACCTATAACATGCTTTTGTTGAATTAATTACACGTATAATGACTTTAAAAGAATTCAGGACTCTCCACAGCACTTATATTATAATATATAGATAATAATATAATAAAAAAATAATAATAAGTATAAAATATAAATACTACTTGGCTGTTGAATTTTTTTAAAAGAGGGCTAAACAGAGTAAATATTAATGTATGGCATTTTTATATAACTAAGATATATAGATATACCTAATGTACATAATATACATTGATTATTGATAGTATCTATAATCAATTATAATATATACAAATATAAATAAACCAAAATATATTATACAATTGATTATTATTATACCTATACCTAACTTAACTTACATAATATGTTCTTTGCCTATATGGTGCACATTTTTAATAGCTTTATTTATGGTGGTTAGATGAGAATGATAATATTATTTTCGGTTAGGAAACTTATATAGTGATTATGTACCTAAACACTTTTTATATTTTGGTTCTATTTTGTAAGCAACTATTATCTTCAATTTACGAAGAAGGTTTATCCTATCCAATAGTTAATCTGTTTCGTTGTGAACCTTTGCAAAATTTAATAGATGGAATTATTTGTTTGCATAAGAATATCTAATCACTGTACAAACTTAGCCTTACAGTGTACAATAGCGAATAATAATAATAACAGGCTTACAATAGCCTTCAGCGTTGTACTTGGAAAATCTGTTTTTGATCTCAAATTGGGATGCATTTTAAAGAATTCGCAAATTGTAATGTAATTAAATCAATTCAGGTTTCTCGGTCGTCTTTAACATATTTTGCAAAGATCAGTCATGTGTTGTATAGTTTACACGTTCCTGCACTAAATACATATTCTACCGATATAGTACCTATCTACTTATATAGTACGTATATTCTATTCATATATATATTTGTACATAAATACGTCAAATCAAACTTATTAATAGGCAATAAAATATAGTATCGATTTTAAATTCGTTCTAAATAGTACTTTCCAGTGCTAGAAAACAGTAGTCCTAACTCCCAATTCCATTTTTTCCAATAATTAATTTCAAAGATTATGTATAATTATATATGATAAAATTAATCCAAAAAAAATATTTCCCAAAAACATTGTTTCCAATTAGATATTAGGTACTTAGATTAGATTGAAATAGAACAAACCTTAATGTTTTCAACCTATATTATTATATAAATAAATATAAATGTAAACATGTAAATACTTATTGTTTGCATATTTTATTATTAAACATAAAAATGTGTAGGTATATACAAGTATACAATATACTAATATATATACCTATAGATTGTAGGTAGGTATACATAAAAAAAAATCAATAATAATGAATACGCTCAAAACTCAATTTAAATGTATTTAAAATTTTAAAAATACAATAAAATTTAGTAAAAACAAATATAATTGGGAAAAATAAAGTTGGGAGTACCTATCTTTATTTTATGTGTGTATGGGGGAGGGGGCAGTAATGTAATTTGAAATTAATTTTTTGGAGGAAAGATAAAATTGGGAAAAATTGATTGGGGAAACTATTATACAATCAAATTCCAGAGGTAATTTATTGATTTTCTCAGTCATTTCCTTAAGCGTAAAGAAAAACTACCATTTATAACGGAAATACATAAAATACACAAAACGCATTTTTTGTAAATGGGAAAAATAAAAAATAAGTTTGTTGTGGTTACTATATGTATACCTATACCTACTCTTATAATATAACGTCATGGATTTCAAAAGAAGATTTTTATTTTTTTTTATTACAATAATAGTTATGTATAATACACCGATGAGCTTCACTCAAAATAATTTTATAGAAAGCAATGACTGCTTTCAAATGTAATATCCACTATCTTCAGTATCTTTCCCAGCGAGTAAAATGCTTCCATCCCATATACTTGCCGCTTTTTAAAAAAAATTATTTGCATACTATTTTTACTAGGTATTTGTTATAGTCGAATATTGTACTCGTATTTATTATAGGTATATATAATATATACTCGTACATAATGCATAGGAGGCTGTAAGATATATTCAATAAACAATACCCGATACCACGTTGTGCTATATGTACCATATGCCAACGCGTTATATTATATTATTATTTTAACTTTAAAGTATATTTTGTATATAGGTACATCCGTTAGTATTGGTACTATACCTTCAGCCTTATAGGCTATATATATATATATATATATATATATATAATATTGTGTAGCCTCTAGGTTAAGTTATTGTTTTCTAACGATCTCGGCGAGTTCTTGAATATAATATATTATAATAGCTGGTAGGTATACCTTATATTATTACCCATACTTACTGATGTAAGTAGGTACCTATATATATATAGGAGGTATACCTACTCTCAAAGAATGACGTATATACCGCCGGGTATTTGTTTTGATAAATTATATTATTTTTAAGAATAAAGTATATAATATACGTTTTTCTTTATAGATCGGAGGTTTGGTTTAAAATGTGCGTTTTTTTTTTTACTCGCATACCGCCAATCGGTTGTTTACCTCTCTGGTGGTCTATACCTATATATAGTGCATCACGCTCCACTGTAATATATAATATGTGTGTGTGTATAGGAATATAGGTATATAGCCAACCACAATATTACATAGTCGTATACCGTCCAAAGTTAATGGAATGGAACCTATAGGTATATACGTAACCCGGTTCAGTATCTTATTATATAGGTATATACCGAGGTATATACAAGACGGACAGCGCATCCATGGTTGTGTCCCCCGCAGTTGGCGCGATCAATAACAATAGTAATTACGATGACGAGCGTCGGGGCGGGGGTGACGAGAAGGTAGAGAAACCTAATTAATTTTCGTGTGCTGTGCATTAAAGAAAAAAAAAGAACGCGAGGATTCATTGTGTATACGCGAACAAGTACGACGGGCATACAACGAACGAGCAAACGATCGAGAGACGTTCCAATAAGGGCTGAATATCACGGAGGAGATCGTCTGGGAGGTCACAACGGGTTTCAAAGCGAAACGCCGCTTCATTTTGCGTTCGTTTTAACCCGGGCCACCACGTACGGTACATACAGTGTGCCATTATTTTTGAAAACATTCATTATTTGGAAAAATATTATCTATTTGGAAAAATTGTCTTTCGGAAACCCATAGTTATACAATTTTCCATTAATATTATAATAGTGTAATACTGTGTAACACACAGCCAGCTACCACAGACCGTGTCCGCATGTACGCATGCGCATCGTGATTAAAAAATAAATACAATTTTTTTATTTCTTCATACAACGATTTAGACCTAAAAGCCTGAAAAAATTAAAGGTACTTACAATGTTATGATTTTAATTCTGAAAATATATCAAGATATGTAGGTTACACAAAAATGTAGGTTCTTCATCAGAGAAATTTGGGAATAATTTTTTCATATGCCAAAGGTTTGCAAATTAGTAAATGTTCAAAAAGGTAATCTTCTTCTTTTAATATTAATTTTAGTAAAAATATAAAAATTATGTTTCCAAAATTCTCTAGTAAAGAACCCACAGCATCTTAATATATTTTCAAATTGAAAATTTTAAGTAGTCTTAGTTTTGTTAAGGTTTTAGGTCTAAATAAATTAAACAGTAAATCGCTTTTAATCTCCTTATTATTAGTATCAACTTTGGATTTTTAAATAGCAAGATTTAATTTCAGAAACTTATTAAGATAATGTTTTTAAAATTATTTCTAGCATTCAAAATTTTATTTGTATTTATTCAAAGTCGTTCCCTAGTCTAGTGCCTGTCGGGTAGTAATAATACGAAGATCATTCTATGAGAATGATATAGATAATTCTGTGAGAGAATGCGTATTTTTTTAATACCAGTAGCTATTAGACGTATTAGTACAATTCTATAGATACAAATATACAATCATTTTTTTATCGCAGTGCACACCATTATATAATATCTATAATACATAAACCAAAAATGATTAACTACTGGTCTTAAAAAATATGCAATTAAAAGTGTTTATACTACAGTCCACAGATCAAGCAGCTTTTATTAAGTATAAATTATAAATGCTAAGATTTATTTTTAAAATATCTTAAGAGGACGTCGCGTCCGCGCAGTTAAATATTTCCAATGAAAACTCGCATTAGAATTTCTCACACATGATAGATAATAGGAATTATCTAGTGCCCTAAGAAGCCGTTTTACAATATATTGATTTTTTTAAAGATTTATAGTTTTAAATACAAAATTGTTTTTAAGAATTCATAAAATATAATAATGATATATACTATCAATAATCGACTACATAGAGTGCTAAATAATGTTGTCTTTTATAATTTATTTTTCGTTTAATCTTTTATAATATTTTAATTGATAAAAATGAGAAATACGAAAGTACCTATGATATTTTCAATACGATTATAAAAATATATAACAATCAACAACAATAAAAAATTATAATAACATGCATATATAATATCACATTTAATAAAACATGTAATTAAGAGTAAGAATTTAATAATTTAGTAGAAGTTTTTAATAAGACCACATTTATACTTGAACATTTTTAATTGTTAGATTTTACTTTTTCTTAAAGTTTCATCAAAATTGTCTATATAAAACTCCTTGAAGCTTGAAAGTGAGACGTTTCTGAATTTAAAAATAGGAGTTGCTGTTTAAAAATCAGAAGTTAATTGAAAAATTTCAAAATTACATAAGACTATTCAAATATCCATGAATGTAGAACATAATGTTAAAGTTAAAAACGCATATTAAATAAAAACATTTTTCCAAAAAAATAAAACTTTTCCAAATAATAAGTGTTCTGTGTTTAAAATACCACTCTGTATGCGTATACACTATACAATGACCGGATGACGCAAACGTGGACTATACATACAATGGAACAATATCATCCTTCGTGCGCGTCTCGGCCGATAAAACATAAACCCGTCCACGTGTTATGCAACGACAATATCGTTCATTGGACTCTGTATGAACACAAAACTGTTCTCGTCGCGATCACACATCACAATACTACCACAACTACTATTAGTTATTACCATCACTATACCGTTTCGGATATTCCGATAACAATATACTTACGCGTAATGACCTCGATGGTAAAAAAACATCTTAGTGCGACATCGATAGACACGTTTTATCGCCTTGGTCTTTGAACGATTTTATAATATTGTAGTGACACCGACATTTTTAAGGGTATTAAGCGGATAGAGGTCAGATGAGAGGAAGAGCAGTGGCGTCATTTAGAGTTTTAAAAGAGGGAGGCAAAAGTTGTGACAAGCCCATAAAAATAATAAAATAAAAGCCTTCACATACATTGTTCCTAAAAAATCGATAAATCCCTATATTCGTCGAGAATATTATTGCTAAAATAGTCCATACTCGTATTCGTATTTTGAAAAACGACAGTTTATTTTTATTTCTATTTTAAAATCTCATTGGATGTCAATAAACCTTCGTGGTTGAGAATACGATATCAAATCACACGGCGGTTAGATTAAATTAACTTTTTCACCCATCATGTATTAAAATCATTGATACCTGTATATCATCCAAGATACTTATAGATATCTTCCTGCTTCCTGGATATATTTTCTAAATATCTGATTCAGCTCGTTACTATAACAACCTCAATATTATTTGCGTTGTATAATTAATAATTTAACAAAACCTAGCTCTTTTTAAATCCAATGTCATTATACACACAACGTATGAACAAAATCGTTTTTATTGGATCCTGGAGATAGAGGCGGCTTCAGCTTAGGATAAATTATTTCGCAGGGCCTAAGTTTCTGTTAATGCTGCTAAATACACGACGATCGGCGATGTAGGCTATTTAAAACATGACTCATATGGTTTAAGGACTTAAACACGCACGAGGATGATTGCGACGTTTTTTTTCATTCCTCGAACATGATGATCACTTCGGTAATTATATATGGAATGCATCATTATAATATTATATACTTCGTGTGATACCGTTTTTCGGTAATTTTTTGACTGACTAATCATTACATTTATGCCCGCTAGTTCTATGAAAAACCGCAAATATGTCGCCGAGACCAACTTACAGTTTTTCCTATACATAATATACAGTGGTGTATCTATGAAATATTTTAGAGAAGGGGTATGTAATTTTATACCATGGATTAGAGTAACATTGAAAATATTTATATATTATTTTTTAAGCATTTAGTTAAATGTTAATAAATCTATTAAATCAAAAATCGTTTAATATAAGTTTTAGATTGTGGACGTAGTTGTGTATGATTGTTCGGCTACTATACGCTCATTTTGCAGATTGTGTTTAACTCCCAAGCTCTCCTCAGTGTTCTTTTCCTTCTCGTCATCCATCCTTACACTTCTTTTTCTCTACGTCCGATGTTAAAAACGTACTGTTTGATTCACTACAACTCTGTATTGACGGGTACATAGACATACATTGACGACGATGACGACGACCGGTTCAAAACGTTTGTAAAAATTAAAACGTGACCGTGCCGATTGATATATAATATATATATACCTAATATCTATATAATAATAACAATAACAACACAATTATACACCTATACGTATATATGTAATATATATATATATATATATATATATATATATATATACACAAATATAAGTATAAAATAGTCTAAATCGATTTTGCGATACGTAATGAACAGGTACAATATATAATATATATCATTATAATTTATAGGATCCGTTATGCCAGTAACCGAAACTCAAGAATACAATTTATTAGCTGTATAATCAATAATATAAGATAAAAACGCTAACTGTTTACAAAAATCGGAAATATTGAAATAAAAATCAATAATATATATAGATATATATCTATAATTAAGTACATATTTTAACTTATTCAATCTATCCAAGTTAAAATACCTAGTCGAATACATACTCATATAATATAGACACGACAATATTTCGAATGAGTGTTTTTCAATCATATATTATATTATCTTGAAAACTGTTTTACTACCTATTCTAAATTGTTTTTTTTTTTTTACAAACCACATCCATAATATATTATAATGAGTAACTACTAATATAAGCCATAACAGATAAGGTACGTTAACCTTTACTAGTTTTTTAAAACGTATTTTTGTTTTTATTCCAAATTTCATATTTTGATTTTCATATAATACATATGTCATATTGTATGTATAGTATTAATACGTATAGTGCGTATTATATTCTACATTATCCAACATTCAGTAAAGCTTTCGTAATTCGCATTAAAAAAATAAAGAATAATAGGCAATTCCATAACTAATACTTTCTACGCGTACCTAACCTATATAAATAATTTGCCAAACGTGTCCACTACATTTCCATGGGATCCGAATCATTTGGCACACGATGATGATTATTGTAGGACGATTTTCAAAATTATAATTCCGAATGAATATCGAAGCTATATAGACTATATCTACTCGTAAATATAATGTTGGCTGTAGCGACGAAAGTCGAAAGTCAAATTATACTCGGGAAAAGAGCGCATTTTTGTTTCTAAAAACGTATAAATATATTATATATTATATTATAGTCTATATTATATATTAAATATACGCTCGTAAATAGTTTCTGAGAGCTAAACGAATTAAAACTATCTTTATAATATAATAATATGTATTATATTATAAATTAATTATAAACATTAAAAAAATATCTTAGAGAAAATATACGACCCGTTCTAGCTATCCGTCGAGTATAATCATAATAATTTTGTCTTTGTGTCATAAACGATGTACCTAGGTATTCGATGTATATACGGGAAAAAAAAGTTAATAGGCGTATTACCTATATGTACACCAATATATGTGTGTGAGTGTGAATATACCTAACTTTCGATTGCCGACCTACTTGTCGCTTTATTCGTATATATATTTTTTTTTTCGTCCATTAAATATAAAACTATAGTACCTTTAGACTATATATAGGTATAATGTAAAAAATCAAAAATGGCTATTGTTTGACTACACAAATATACACAAAATAATATCTTCAATGTAATAAAGTACTTAAATTAAAAAGTTAAAATCGGAAACTATGTAAGTACCTATATCAAAATCAGCATTAAAACATGTTTAAAAAAAAATACCTATATGGCTATTGACTATATATATGTATAATTCGTTTTTACCTTTATACACTTTTATCATGTAAAACAACATTAAGCGTATATGTGTACAATGCTATAGTATAGGTGTAATTTCGCACAGAAATATAATTTTTACATCGAAAGATAAAAACCGTGATTTTTTGTGATTTTTCGAAGAGCTTTTTCAATAAACATTTTGAATTATTTTATGCAAATTAAAAAATATATATATTGTGCTCAGGGCCGCCCAAAAAAAATATTTATGGTGGGTGGGGGGATGGGGGTGTTGAGATGAAAAATTCTTATGAAATATTTCCTTGAAACGTAAACAAGCATAAAATAAGGGTCATTAACTTTTTTCTGATTTTGCTGACTAATTTATAATTTTACGAATAAATTATAATTTTTTAACTGATTGTGTTTCTGATTGTGTTGTATTTTTAACTAGGTAATCAATAACATTTCTTCGGGAAGGTATAGCTAATGCTCTTATTGCTTATCTTCTGTGCCAGCAGAAAGGGGGGGGGGTATACTGAGCACGTGCCCAAGATTTCGCAAATATATTTTAAATATAAATTTTGCGTATGTTTGTGGAAAATATAGGAAAATGGCCTTTCAAAAACCTTTCTCTTTTAACTTTAAAGTGAATTTTGGAAAAAGATGTAGATGTGTAGATGTGTAGATCGAAGGACAGTTTTATATTGTACTTTTTTAAATCAAATATCATAATTATATAAGCAACAACATAAAATGGTACTGACAATTCACATATTACATATATAGAACTACTTGAAAATTAATTTTAAAACGTACCTATGCTTAAACATTAAATATTTTTAAATCATTAAATTACAGTTTTTTTTTTTAAATATTCTATTAATTATAAGACCTATTAAAAAATACTGAATGACGTATTCTTAAAGTCAAATTGCTATAACAATTTAACAAATTCACACGGAATATAATAGGTATACACTATATAGGTACCCATATCAATTATCGTTAAAAAAATAACAGTATTCGACTCTATATGCCCGTCGAATATAACGTACAAAATAATAAAATCACATTAATTAATTATAAGTACCTACCCAGGTAGCCATACTGCATCGTTGTAATTTATAATATCCAATCATATTACCTTTAAATTGAACACGCTCGCTAATTTTTATATATACGTTTAATACTTTAATAAATTCTTTAACTGTATATCATGCAGCATGTGTATAGGTATATGATTTGATGTTTATTATATTAATGTCAATTATTATATGTACGCCTACCTACATAAATATGTATCTACCTACTATTATATAAAAAAAAATCCTGTATCAAATCGTATAAACATTAAACATGTTATGATTGTGCTTTTTATTAAATCTAAAAACCTGGTTGTTAATGAAATATGAGGGGGGGGGGTGAAAAACGGTAAACAAAATAAGAACTACCTAATATACATATATTTATTACGATATAGATATTTTCTCGGGCATATAATTTGGACGTTCTAATAATTAAACAGTGCACATTTTGTTTATGCGTAGGTACATATAACTCCGAATAAAATCGATTTTCGATTTTAACAATCAATTGGTCGGCAGTACCGTTTTCATTTATCAGTAAATAGTATTCACTATAACTGTATAGCTGACACGAATTACATGATTATAATGTGCATTTCTGCATGCAAATTAATTACCATGTGCATTATACATATGCTTATAAGTTATAGTACAATGTGTAACATTACTTTAATTACTATTCATTTATTTAACGTATATTAATAATTCGGATTACGTATTTAATTACAATTCAATATTAAACCACAATAGGTATATAATTAAAGATAATTCTATTCATTTTGCAAAATATTATAATTACAACTATAAGAAATAGTACAATTTTCAAATTTTTTTCTATAAGTTTCATATGCTTCCGATGTATATAATATATAGGTAGGTATAACAAACCAAGTTAAATTATTTTCATATATTTTAATAACGAGCTTAAACGAGTTTAAAAAAGTAATGTCATAAATGTCAAAATATTTTATTGTAGATTTTGCAATAATTATATATTTAACACGTTATATATATATATATATTTTTTTTTTCTTTTATTATACAAAATTATTCATTTTATATATTACCCATATACCTACGTTGTTTTTTAAAACAATTTATTGCAATTAAATTTGAATCTATCTAAATTAATAATAATATTTAGTACCTAATACTCTTTATAGTTATTATTATTTTTAATTTAATATACCAAATATTAGTTATCCGTTGTTTTAAAGTCAAATAAAACATTACTAATTTTTAATAAACTCAAAAAAAAAAAACTTATTATTTATGGTCCGTTCAATTTTATTACCTATACATCTTGTAGGTAGGTATACTGTTCTAAGTGCTTTTCATAGAACTTGGTTTATACATATATATTATATTCTAACAAGGTCATTGTTATAAAATGTAATTTAATTTATTTAACAAACATTTTTACTTATTAATATTGGCTAATACTCAATAATACGTATAAGTACCTGCAGATTATATATATATTCTCTATATAATTGTCTCATTATTTTTACATATTTTTAAATCCATTCGTACTCTATTTATATATAACGAGTTATCCTCCATATATTCGGTTTTAACTTTAGGTGAAATCTAGATAAGTATTGATAGTTTATACACAGTATTAGAGATGGTTAAAATTAATGACATACCCTGCAAAGCTAGGGTAAGACTTCCTTTCCAACTTGAAGAAAATTAATAACTCCTACATATTATTGGATTATGTATAGTTAAATAGTAAATTAATTTAAATATAGACAATTAGTACATTAATTTACAAATTGCAATCTATACTTCAACTTTATATTATGATATCCTTATAAGTATATATATATATTATCTAAAATTAAAGAGGTTTATAATTGATAAAGTTCCAAAATTTGACATAAGATATAAAAATATGTATAGATATATATGGCCTTTTATCCTGAACATGCCATTGATTAAAATTCTATATAGTTACCAGCTATTATATGTTATGTATAATGTATATAATAATATGGACGGTAATTATTTATTTGTGCTTTTATCTTGAACATGTGTATACCTATATATATTGGGCTATATCTATAGTAAAAACATAAGATATATGCGCGGAGATGGCTCGTTATAAGACCATATATTCACGGTTCGAAAATGGGTAGATGTGAGTTCTTCGTTGAATTTTCAATGAGTAAGTAGCATCGGTATATTATAACAATACTATAAAGTTTTCATTTAGACATTTGTATAATAAAAAATATTATTATATGGATATAAATATGGGTAAATATAACGTCTATTTATTGACTATAGTTATGGTATGTGCAGTCTGGGCCATAAAATTAGCAATCGTGCGCGTCCACTTACACAGAAACATAGTCTGAACGCTAATGCGATGATTTGGTTTTTTTTTGGTTTTTGACGTCGGCGATGACGGTCATAAAAATTAAAAATCGAATTTCGAATTTCATCGAAACGAAAAAAATTCGACGGCCATGTTTTTTTTTTTTTTTCTTCCGTCACCCGCGAGAAATGGACTTGCGCGGCGTTCGTCGTATATAATGGTAGGTTCGGCGTAATATTATTATACCTTCTCTCGCTTCTGCACCGACATCGTTGTGTAACGCGCGATTATTTTTTTTGTTTCTTTTCCTCGACGGAGATGAGCATCGGGTCGTGACGCGCGCAGCACCACTCCGGGAACCGGCTCGCCGCCACCGACCGGGGTCTTGGCCTCGGTTTATTGATATTTATCCGCACCGCCGAAACCGTTTACCAGGAGAAAGCCGTATCGCACATTTGAAACCAGTAACCGGGTATACAATAATATAATATATAAAACGGTCCGCGAGAGATAGACGTATACGCGAATAATATTATTATGTAGGTACTTATACATACCTATACACGGGCGGAGGGATTAAAATACATCGTATAATAATATCTACACCTAACCTAACCTATTCCTGAAGTAGCTTCCCGGTTTGCGGCCAAATCTCGTCCCCTCGGGTCATTATTATACTATAATAATATAATCAATAATATGTATGTAACACGGCATACACATACTCGTATACCTATACGATAATATTATAATATGTAAAAACGAACGCTAAACATGCGTTAGCGTGCCGATGACCCACCGCGCATACAGATGGTAACTGTGCAATCTTGTAGCCATAAATTATTACGCGGGTATACGGTGTGAAGTTTGAGGTCCTGTGAGAAGCGAGACCAAAATATGTACCATATATCGGTGTAATATAGTACACGTATGAATAATTTTGTACAGTTGCTCCGAAATAGTTTCACTATTTATTATAGCCTATACAGGAAAATAGTAGGTACCTACCTACTTTAGAAGTGTGGAGTTTTTGGAGTTTACTGGTATGTCATCGTTTAAAAACGACCAAATATCTAGGTTAGGTATAGGTATAAGAAAACTGACAAAATAATTATTGTTTTTAGGATAAATCGAATTTCACTGAGAATTGTTTTTCCAAAAATAATAATATATAGGTAATAATCAAATACTATAAATGATACGGGAAAGATGATCATAATATGGCGATAATGAAAATGCCCACAGTTTCACTGTCGGTTGCCTATCTTCAGTACCTTATCATTATTATATATTATACAAAATCACTTTCCTATATTTTATAATAACTTTTTGGTACAATATAGATCACTGAATTATATTGAAATAAATTCCAACAGATAGATGTTCTGTTTATTTTTTGTATGTTAAAAATTGAATACGAGTTGAATAGGACCACAATAGGACTAGATAATAGGAATTTTCAGATACAGATCGTTCTAAAAGTAAGTTCATTCTAGCAGAGAACATAATATTCTAGTGTTGGTAATTTTATTATAATAGGAAGTTATTTAATCCTTTTATATTCAAAAATCATAACTATACTTATGTAATCGTTTGTACTAAACCAAACATAGCTCAGAATCTTTCTTCGAACGTAAATAATTTATCTTTAATTTCAAATATAAAATAATAATACTATATCCAATTTCCAAGTTTAAATTTAGTTTTCCTGTATTCTAACAATATTTTACAGAACACAATTTTTTTGAATACCTACATATTAATAATTAAAATATTTGAATAGGTAATATAAAAGAAGAAAAATTATATAAATCACAATTTATTGATAGGGATAGACAAATATTATACTATAGTATCTTATCAGGATTATTAATACTATCAAAAAAAATAAATATTTAAATTATCATTTTAAATATTAATGTAGTTTAAGAATTTAGTATTTAAGTCTATTTGAAATTTTAGAGGGTGTAATCGTGCCAATTGTGCCGTGTGTTTATAGGCAATAATCCAATAACTGAGGGATCCTGTCATGTCACTGTTGAATTCTAATTATTATTGACTTTCTCGTATTATAATTTATAGTACTTACTACAATATGTAATATAAAATCAGTACATATATCCAATAGGTAGGTGCATAATATATCCGTAGGTACATAATTGTCGAATACACAAAAACTTCATCAACAATAAATATCCCGAGCCATTTGATATACCTAACTATATAGGTCGATTGAATAAATTTATTGCAATATATTATCGCGATCTAAGAAAAATGTAGATTAATTAATTTATACTCATTTAGTTTAACTATAATTATTTATTTCATCAATTCGTTAAAAAAAAATACAATTAGGCCATGACCGACGATCATCACTATATTTTTTCTTCTTAATTAAATTGTGTATACTTTGTTCTAAATAATATCAACCAAGGAATCACCCAAAAAACTAATTTTTTTTTTATTATTACCTAATTAAAGTATATTATAGTGTCATTTGATTATTTATCGGTAAAATTTCACATTCTCCCTCATGAAAGTTAATATTTATTTTTGGACGAGTTGATTCCGTTTACATACTCATATATATATATAGGTATATACTTGCATAATAATAATAATAATAATAATAGGTATAATATGCGTATACTGTATACCTACCTAGTTATAATGAATCATTAGTTTTTACATCATGTTCATTCACGATCTTGTGTAAACGTAAATACAAATTACCGCAGATAATCCTCGATTAGGAAATACATACCTACCTTAATACCTATTATACATTATACATCGAGATTTTTTAAGTTTGATTGGCGTTCTAAATGTTTAGATATACGAGTGTGTATTATATTATAGTACCTACTGTTTTATTTTGTCCGGCGACTACAAATTACTTTTATAGACGACCATAGTGATTATAGAATTATAGATTTCTAAAACCGAAATGACTTAAATCTACGAATAACTCCACTAACACGGTCGTATCAGGTATATTTGCAGTAATGTCCTGACTACTTGTCTCATTTTTTCACCGTAACACACTATATGTTTATGAATTTCACAATTTTTCATATTTTCGCTCGTCCATCTATCCTTAGGAATCATTCTTAAATACTATATAGTTAGGTTGATTTAACAATAAAGTTACTAGTTAATAGTCACTAGGAAGATTGTTTATTTGACTATAATCGATTTATGTCGTATTTTCTTTGATAACATAACCTGGAATCTAATATGCTTAAAGAGTATGATTTTTCTAACTTGTTTCAATCGTAAAAATATCAGATTACTACACGAATTTCAATTTTTGACGACAGAAAATAACAGTTATAAATTATAATAATATAGAAACTAGGACAAAATCCCCTGTATGAATTTTTGGTAGAACAAATACCCACCCTCCCAAAGATAAATAAAATAAAAATGATTGAAAACAGTGGTAAATCATGAATATTAAATACAAGTAGATGATTTGTTTTTTAAATACCACTCCTATATCTCTGACCCATCCTTATTTATTTTATTAGGTAGGTACTTAACTATTGTTGTCCAAAGATTGTAAGAGATTTTGTGACAAAGAAAATAATATCATGTCATAGTTATACTGAAAATTATTAATACTTGTAAAATCTTTAAAAAAAAACATGCCAGACATAATATTAATATTGTATTTTGGTATTGTCTATATATATATTTAATATTTAATGTTATTCGACGCATCGCGACGGTAGTCCTTTGGTCGCGCTTGAAGTGCATATGTACGTTTTTATTTTACATGTACGTATTTAATAAATGTCTAAATCCTTTTGTATCACATTGTATTGTTTTATTTTTTTCGAGGGGATTTTGTCCTACAGCAAATTCATACGGGGGCTTGGGGGGATTTCGTCCATTTACCAATAAGATAAGCCTCATATTTGATATTATTACTATTATATATATATATATATATATATTGTCATTGTAGTTGAATTGTTCGTCAAATGTATCTATATCTCTGCATATACAATATACATAATACCTACTGTTTATCTCTATCATTGTCATCATTCTCCGTTTTTTTTTCGAGTATACAATTGCACCGACTTGTACGTAGGCATCGGTGGATGACTGATGTATGTTTTGAAAAACGTCAACGAGTATCTGACCTAAAAATTCAGCACTATGTGCGATGACTATAGTTTCAATTTCTATTGCAAGCGTACGTGATTTATAAAGTTTCACCGAATGAAAATGAACAATGTATGGAAAAAAAATATATGTATCAGAGAAAAAAAAATAGATAATATAAATGGAAAGGAAATACTTATATATTATACTCGATTCCTGTTTTGTGGAGGAGCGCAGTGTCCGTATTCCTACATATTTATTATTATACATTTTATACGTGCCGCGCTGCATGCAACTCTTTCACGACAAATGTATGTCACATCGAATATCAATTGCGTTCCGTCATGATGGAAACTGTATCGTTTTTTCGACTCTACTTATAGAGCCGCGGGGTTTCGGTTTCAATAGACCGGCACAAATATACATCAAACCGCAGGTATCTCCGGTCAATACCTCTATCTATGTATAGGTACCCTATACCTGCTTATTTCGCATTCAGAACCGACCTATCTATCTCACGTTTGAATGGTTTTATAGAAGCAAATAGGTGCTGTAAATAGAACCCAATAGAGGTCGAAAAGTATCGCAACACGATGGTCTCGCGGGCAATCGATAGTGAATATAATATTAGAATATATTATTGTTCATTATTATTTACCATTATGGCATGATCTTATTGTTAAAAATTAATATAAAATAAAGTATTATATATATATATATATATATTATATGAATATAGTATGATCGCGTATTTTAATGTATATCACGTATTTATATCATTATATCGATATTTTGTTATAGGATGGGAACTCAAAGGGCTTCATTGTTACAAATTCTTCAGTATAAAACACTCATGGGAAAATGCAGCTCAACTATGTAATAGGTGCGTAGATACTAAATTTGAATAATTAATTTGTAAAATAATTAAATTGTCGTTAATTTTTCATTACAGATATGGCAGTGACTTAGTACTAATCGAGTCGTATACGGAAAATAATTATACCGCGTCGTTGGCGAGAAGAAGTCTAGGACCAGCCGATCGAAACAACCAGAAATATTGGTTGGGATTAGCTTCATTAGATGACCTTAGAACAAATACTTTGGAATATGCTGGTGGAGTTTTAGTATCACAGTATTCCGGTAAATTTCCAAAATCGAACATTATTAGCCGTTGAAATTCTAAAACTATTTTGTTCTTCTTATTTTAGGATTTTGGTCATTGTCTCAACCCGATCCATCGTCTGGAGAATGCGTTGACGTGACAGTGACTGATGAACAACAATCGTGGGAGTTACAGACGTGTGAATCTCTATTACCGTTTTTGTGCCGAGCTAATGCTTGTCCAACAGGTTAATATTGTACAGTTTATTTCTAATGTAATTTTATTTTCATGGAACTGTTTTTGTTGATAGGCTCGTTCCACTGCTCAAACGGCCGTTGCGTTAATTCAGCATTCAAATGTGATAAGCAGAATGATTGTGGTGATTGGTCAGATGAACTGGATTGTTCTTCGAATTGCCATTATTATATGGCCAACAGCGGTGACGTAGTCGAATCTCCAAATTACCCACACAAATATGAAGCCCTATCTAATTGCAAATGGACACTGGAAGGTCCACAAGGCCATAATATATTATTACAGGTTTATAAAATAAAAATGACCAAATTATAAACTCCATTTTTAATTTTTTTTTTTTTTATCTTTAGTTCCAAGAATTTGAGACAGAGAAGTCATTCGATACTGTTCAAATCCTTGTTGGAGGCCGTACTGAAGACAAGGCGGTAAACTTAGCCACACTTTCTGGAAAAATGGACTTGAGCAATAAAATGTTTGTGTCGGCTTCAAATTTCATGATAGTTAAATTCAGTTCAGACGCTTCGGTAGAACGTAAAGGCTTTAGGTAAATATCAACATTTCGTAAATTAAAATATATTTTAAAAATATAATGTATTGATTTTGTTTTAAAGGGCTTCGTGGAAGACAGAACCTCAAATATGTGGTGGTAATTTAAGAGCAACGACACAACCACAATCTTTGACTTCACCTGGATTCCCTAATCACTATCCTGGTGGTTTGGAATGTTTGTACACCATTACTGCTCAAGTTGGAAGAATAATTACTCTCGAGGTATAATATTGTATTTTCTGTTAACAGTATTTTTATCGTAAAATTCTAAATTACGTAAAATATAACATTATAGGTTGACGATTTAGAACTACAACAAAACAGAGACTTTATATTGATTAGAGATGGGGATTCGCCAAAGAGTCAACCAATTGGACGTTTAACAGGATCGTTGCAAAACAATCCTAGATTATTAATGTCAACCGGAAACCAAATGTATTTATACTTCAAAACAGGTTTAGGTGACAGCAAAAAAGGGTTCAAAATTAAATACTCACAAGGTTGCAAAGCCACTATAACCGCAGCCAACGGAACTATTTACTCACCTACTTTTGGTCTAGCAAATTACCCAAGCAATTTAGAATGTCTCATTAAAATTAGAAACCCAAGTTTAAGTCCATTATCACTGAAATTCGATGCTTTCGTTTTACATCAATCTGATTTTGTACAAGTATACGATGGAGCGAGTACTAGTGGATTAAGGCTTCATCCAAATAATGGTTTTACTGGAAGTACGCCTCCCAAGATAACACTTACGGCGGCCAGTGGAGAAATGTTAGTAAGATTTGTAACAGATGCGTTACACAATCAAAAAGGATGGCATGCAACATTTTCAGCTGGTAAAATTTGAACTTAAATTCAAAATAATCGATTTTTAAAATTAAAATTAAATTCAATATTAATAGATTGCCCGACATTGAAGCCCGGCGAAGGAGCATTGGAATCAAACAGAGACACTGCTTTTGGAACAACTGTAACATTCTCATGTCCCATAGGACAAGAGTTTGCAACGGGAAAATCAAAAATTATGACAGAATGTTTAATTAGTGGTAATTGGTCAGTTTCTTACATCCCAAAATGTCAAGGTAAGGCAAATATTACTGAATACAATTTTCATCTTTACTCATATTATTTTTTGTAATTTAGAGGTGTACTGTGGTCCAGTTCCACAAATCGATAATGGATTCTCAACTGGTTCGACTAACGTAACTTACCGTGGTCAAGCTATGTATCAATGTTATGCAGGATTCGCTTTCCCGTCTAATGAACCAATTGAAAAGGTATCGTGTCTTGCAGATGGGCGATGGGAAAGATTACCTACATGTTTGGGTAAGTGAACGAATATTGATTATGTATTTGTAGAACACCAAATAATCACCTGTAAATTTGGCGGTGAATATGTGGCGTTTGAGATCAATTTTATTAAGTATATAAATGATACAACAACGGGTGCACGGAAGCAAAATATTTATTTATTAAATCTAAAAGAATATATTATATACCTACATATACATAACGCGTCGCAGTGGTGTACGCACAATTACTAATTTAATTTTTGCCATGCTGATCGTTTATCCGAGAGTCCGTCGATTTATCTACACCGTCATTATACTTAAATTTATTAATGAGTGGCCGGAAATCTCGGACGATAACGACAACAATTACAATATTATAGATATAGGACAAATATTACCACACATTTTAATCTATTTTATTTTATGAACATTTTTAGCTTCACAATGTCCCCCACTTCCAGAAACCCCACATGCTAATGCTACGGTTTTAAATGGTGGTGGACGAAGTTACGGAACTATTGTTCGGTTCCAGTGTGAGTCAGGGTATGTTCGGTCAGGACATCCTGTAGTCCTTTGTATGAGTAATGGAACTTGGTCTAGCGGAGTTCCAGTCTGTTCTCGTAAGTTTTAAATTATACCTACAGCCATAAAAATAATTTGTGCATTTAATCATAAAATATTGTAGGTGCCGAGTGTCCCATATTGCCTGAAATAAGTAATGGATTTGTTATTGATCAAACTCGTAAATATTTTTACGGGGACGAAGCTCGTGTACAATGTCATCGGGGTTTTAAACTTACTGGAGGACCATCGATAATCAAGTGTGGAGTTAGCCAAACTTTTTCTAATGTACCGAAATGTGAAGGTAACCTATACATTTTTCTATTTGTTTCAAATTTATTATTTTTTTTTGTGATCAAATATATATTCTGTTAATTAGATGTAAATGAGTGCGCTGCAAGTCAATGTGATTTGGCGTCGACTGAATGTGTTAATAACTTGGGTGGTTTTCATTGCCGTTGCAAGACCGGGTTCACACCCACTATGGAATGTAGGCCAATCGGAGATCTTGGTTTAATAAGTGGAGGAATTTCTGATGACTCAATTACTGTATCTGGTTCTGAACCATCATTTACCAAAGAAGTAGGTTTAGTTTTTTTTTTTTTTAATATGTGATTTTAATTTAAATGCTTAATACATTTTCAGATGATAAGATTAAACACGATGCGAGGATGGTGTGGTACAAATGTTGAACCTGGTGACAACTGGGTTTTAATTGACTTAAAAGCCCCAATGGTAGTAAGAGGTTTCAGATCACAAGGTGTTATGAGAGGTTCTAGCAAAGTTGCATTCTCTTCTGCTATAAGAATTCAATATTCAAATAATCTAACAGACATTTTCAAAGACTATACTAATCCTGACGGAACACCAGTAGAATTCCGCGTTTTAGAACCTAGTCTATCAGTACTCAATTTCCCAATGCCCATTGAAGCTCAATATATTAAACTCAGAATACAAGATTATATCGTTGCTCCATGTTTAAAACTTGAATTAATTGGCTGTACTAGATTAGATTGTGTAGACATTAATGAGTGTTCGGTTAACAATGGTGGATGCCAGCAAAAGTGTATTAACAATCCTGGAAGTTATGCGTGTTCCTGTAATATAGGCTATGAATTATATGTAAAGAATGGAACGGCTGGATTTTTAATAAACGAATTTGAATCCGGAGAAAGAGACGGAGACGTATATCAAAGAAACAAGACTTGTGTTCCAGTTATGTGTCCCGATTTACAATCGCCCGAAAACGGCATGATTCTTTCTACAAAAGAATCTTATCATTTTGGAGATTTAGTAAACTTCCAATGCAAGTTTGGATATGTAATGGCTGGATCTGCTTCTCTCTTATGTACATCTACCGGAGCATGGAATGGAACAGTACCTCAATGTCAATGTAATTTAAACTTAACATTAATATTATTATGTTTATTTATGTAATATTTAATATGAAATGCATATTTGTTTATAGTTGCAAAATGTGTATCTCTTCCCGATGATAAAGTCGAAGGTCTTAAAGTGAGTCGATTTGAAAACGATGCAGTACTTGTACCGTTCAAAGAAAACGTTACATTGAAATGTGAAAATTCAGGACGGACTCTTAGAGGAACAGCAACTTCTGGCTTTAGACAATGTGTTTATGATCCAAAACCGGTTAGTCTAATTTATAGATTATTATAGCAACATAATTATACTTAATTTTAAAATTATTTTTAGGGTTTCCCAGATTATTGGCTATCTGGAGTAACTCCAGCATGTCCAAGAATAGATTGCGGTATACCGATGCCTACAGCTGGTGCCGAGTATGGTAATTTCAAAGACACGAGGTATCAATCATCTTTCTTCTTTGGTTGTCAAGATACCTTCAAACTTGCGGGTCAAACCGATAAGAACGATAACGTGGTACGTTGTCAAGCAAATGGCATTTGGGATTTCGGAGATTTAAGATGTGAAGGTCCCGTGTGTCAAGACCCAGGAAGACCAACAGATGGTTATCAAATGGCTACAAGTTATGAACAGGGCTCTGAAGTACAATTTGGTTGTAATAAACCGGGCTACATATTAATTAATCCCCGTCCTATTTCATGTATTCGTGAACCGGAATGTAAGGTTATCAAACCGTTAGGTTTGACTTCCGGTAGAATTCCAGATTCGGCTATTAACGCTACATCAGAAAGGTAAGGCTTTAGTTTAAATTTGTTTTAAAAAAAAAACTTTAAAAAAAAATATGTAATTTTAGACCGAATTATGAAGCTCGTAATATTCGTTTGAATTCGGTTACTGGTTGGTGTGGTAAACAAGAAGCATTTACTTATGTTAGTGTAGACTTGGGGCAAGTTTTTAGAGTCAAGGTTTGTTAATTAAAAGTATATTTTTAAATATTTTTAAATATTCAAAATTATTGATTTTAAAATGTTATTCTAGGCAATTCTCGTAAAAGGTGTAGTAACTAATGATATTGTTGGACGTCCAACCGAAATACGATTCTTTTACAAACAAGAGGAAAAAGAAAATTTCGTTGTATATTTCCCAAATTTCAATTTAACAATGAGAGATCCTGGAAACTTCGGCGAACTTGCCATGATTACTTTACCAAAATATGTTCAAGCACGTTTTGTCATTTTAGGTATGTTAAACACAACTTTTTATTAAAATAATAGATATAATTTATAAATATATTATTTTAGGAATCGTTAGCTATATGGATAATGCTTGTTTGAAATTTGAACTGATGGGATGTGAAGAACCTAAAGTCGAACCTTTATTAGGTTTTGACTATGGTCATTCACCATGTGTTGGTAAGTTTTATAAACATCAATTTAATATGATCAAAATATAACTAAAATAAAATTATATTTTAGATAATGAACCTCCTATATTCCAAAATTGTCCAACTCAACCGATCATAGTACGTCGGGGGCCAAATGGAATAGAGCCGGTTAATATGACGGAACCTGTTCCAATAGATAACAGCGGTAGCATTGCTAGACTTGAAGTAAAACCACAAAGTTTTAAATTACCATTCTATACGTTCCAAGATACGGCAGTGAAATACGTTGCGTTTGATTTTGACGGAAACGTAGCGATCTGTGAAATAAATGTTACAGTTACAGGTACTTATAATTACAAATTTATTTAATTATTTTTTAACACTAAAATTAATACATTTATAATGATACGCATTAGATGAAACACCACCACAGTTAAGCTGTCCTCAAAGTTATGTTATTGAATTGGTGAACAAACAAGAAAGTTATGTAGTGAACTTTAACGAAACTCGTAGACGAATTAACGCAACAGATGCTTCTGGTGAGGTCGTGTTAACATTTAATCCAGATCGAGCATCCATTGCGATTGGAGATTTTGAAAATGTCACTGTGACGGCTACCGATAAATTTGGAAATAAGGCTACTTGTTACTTCCAGGTATAAACATTACAATAACATTTTGTGATACAATATATTATTATATCTTACTCTCGGTCTTTTACAATTACGATTTTTAGGTTTCAGTACAAGCAACTCCTTGTGTTGATTGGGATCTTAAACCACCATCAAATGGAGCATTAAACTGTCTACCTACTGATGATGATGGCTTGGAATGCATAGCAACCTGCAAAGCTGGATTTAGATTCACTGATGGTCAACCAACAAAATCATTTACTTGTGAACAAAGAAGTTTGTGGTCACCGTCCTCAGTTGTACCAGATTGTGTGTCCGAAGATACTCATCAAGCTGATTACCATGTAATACCATCGGTGACTTATCGTGCTAACGGAGTAGTACCATCATTATGTTTAAGACAATACGCTGACATTTTGAGTCAACACTATGGAGCTCTTAATGAAATTTTGACAGAAAGATGTTCCGCTGTTAAAGTAAACATGAATGTTTCATTTATCGATACGAGACCACAGTTGTTGGACGAAAACTTAGTTCAGGTGTGTTAATAAATCAAATGTATTGTTTTGGATCTACCATAATATTATGAATTGTTTATATATAAAAACAAATGTTTTATAATCAAATCAAATATAATTCATTTCATTTTCAGGTTGATTTTGTATTAGGAGTTTTACCAGAAGTTAGACAGCCACAGTTATACGATTTCTGTGGTTCCACTTTGAATTTAGTTTTCGATCTTAGTGTATCATATGCTAGCGCTGCAATAGACCCATTATTGAATATATCAGCAGTAGCTAATCAATGTCCTCCATTGAAGGCCCTTAGGTCATCTGTATCCAAAGGATTCGCTTGTAACATTGGCGAAGTACTTAATATGGATACTAATCAAGTTCCTCGATGCTGTGAGATATAATAATTATTTCTAATCTAATAAACTGAACTAACATAATTTTTATATTTTTAGTACACTGCCCAGCTGGAACTTTTGCTGGAATCAAACAAACATCATGTATGCCATGTGCTCGTGGATACTATCAAGATACAGCTAGACAAGGCGCTTGTATGAAATGCCCAAATGGAACTTATACTAAGGAATTGGGATCTAAGAGCTTGAAAGACTGTATTCCAGTGTGTGGTTATGGAACCTATTCTCCAACTGGTCTTGTTCCTTGTCTCGAATGTCCTAGAAATAGCTATACATCAGAACCACCAACTTCTGGTTTCAAGGAATGCGTATCATGTCCACCTAATATGTTTACATACCAACCTTCTGCTCCAAACAAAGATTTTTGCAGAGGTATTTATTTATTTTTTAGTTATCAACAATTATTAATTTTACCAACATCAATAAATCTGTTTATGATTACAGCTAAATGTCCTCCGGGTCAGTATTCAGAAACTGGCTTAGCACCATGTTCGCCATGCCCTGGAAACTTCTATCAAGCAGCAAGTGGACAAACTGTGTGTATAGAATGTCCAACAAATACAAGAACCAAAGGCACAGGAGCAGCGGGAAGAGATGAATGTCAATCACTTGTATGCACCGAAAGTTCGTGTTTACACGGTGGGCTTTGCGTACCGCTTGGCCATGGAGTTCAATGTTTCTGTCCAGCTGGATTTTCAGGAAAACGTTGTGAAATTGATATAGATGAATGTGCTTCCCAACCATGTTACAATGGTGGATCGTGTATAGATCTACCTCAGGGTTACCGTTGCCAATGCAAAAACGGATTTAGTGGAATAAACTGTCAAGAAGAAAAATCTGATTGTAGAAATGATACATGCCCTGAAAGAGCAATGTGTAAAGATGAACCTGGATTAGGTAATTTCACGTGTCTTTGCCGAAGTGGGTACACAGGGAAAAATTGTGATATGACGGTTAGTATTTTAATTCAAATAAAATGTTTATAAGAATAATTTGTAATTAAATTTTTAACTTATTTGTAGATTGATCCTTGCATGGAAACATCAAATCCATGTAAGAATGCAGCAACCTGTACGGCATTGAAACAAGGCAGATATAAATGTGAATGTAAACCTGGCTGGGAAGGCGAACATTGTGACGAAAATATCGATGACTGTGCAGAACGACCGTGTCTCTTAGGAGCTGCTTGCACTGATCTTATAAATGATTTCAAGTGTGCTTGTCCTTCAGGTTTCACAGGCAAACGTTGCGAGACGAAAATCGAAATATGCGCGGCTAACCCGTGTCAAAATGGAGTGTGCGTTGATAAATTGTTCAGTCATCAATGTGTGTGTCATCCAGGATGGACTGGTGCTGCTTGTGAAATCAACATTAATGATTGTGCAAGCAACCCGTGTGGAAATGACGGAGAGTGTACAGATTTGGTCAACGGTTATTCTTGTACTTGCGATGTTGGTTATACTGGTAAAAGATGTCAACATTTGATCGACGATTGTGCTTCTGGACCATGTCAAAACGGAGGATCATGTATTGATATGTTAGACGGATTTGTCTGTCGCTGTAGACCGGGTTTCTTAGGTCTGCAGTGTGAAGCTGGAATCGATGAATGTCTAAGTGATCCTTGCAGTCCCGAAGGCACAGAGCAATGTTTAGATTTAGATAACAATTACAAATGTGTGTGCCACCCCGGATATTCTGGACAGATGTGTGAAAAGAATATCGATGATTGCGCTTCTTCTCCGTGTATGAACAGCGGTAAATGCTTGGATGGTGTTAATACGTTCTCGTGTCAATGTCCGTCTGGTTGGACGGGAAAACGCTGTGAAATTGATATAAGCTCATGCCAAAGTAAACCTTGTTATAATGATGCAGCGTGTATTAACTTGTTCCAAGACTATTTCTGTGTGTAAGTATTTCATTTATTATGTAAAAAAATGTCTAATTCCTACAACTAATTTTTCATAACATCTAACCGTACAATTTATATATTATAGATGTCCTTCTGGAACGGATGGAAAGCAATGCGAAACTGCTCCAGAACGCTGTATTGGCAACCCATGTATGCACGGTGGTAGATGTCAAGACTTTGGATCTGGGTTAAATTGTACATGTCCAAGTGATTACGATGGAATTGGTTGTCAATATGAGTTTGATGCCTGCCAAGCTAATACATGTAAAAATGGAGCAACATGTATTGACAATGGACCAGGATATAAATGTATATGTCCACCTGGTTATACTGGTAATAATTGTGATGAAGATATAGTTGACTGCAAGGAAAACTCATGTCCACCTACAGCTACTTGTATCGATCTTACCAATAAGTTCTATTGCCAGTGTCCATTTAATTTAACTGGAGATGATTGCAGAAAAAGTAAAATACTTTACTAAGTTTAATAAATGTCAAGTGCTGGTTTTAATTTTGAGTTTTACATTTTAGCTATTCAAGTTGATTACGACTTCAGTTTCCCAGAAGAGACGTTAAGCAGTGTAGCTTTAACAGTTCCATTCCAATTTACAGGAGGCAGAGATAGTTTCACGATTGCTATGTGGGTTCAATATGCACAAAAAGACGAAGCAGGAATTTTCTTCACACTTTATAGTGTCACGTCAGTTTAATTTAATTTAAATGTATAGTATTTATGCATAATAGATATCTAATTAATTACAATTATTTTTAGGTCTCCTCATGTAGTGAAAGGTCAACGAGTACTTGTACAAGCTCACGCTAGTGGTGTAGAAGTATCAATATTCCCTGAACTCCAAGATGTATTTTTGGCTTTCCATGAGTACACTACTATTAACGATGGCCAATGGCATCACATAGCTATTGTGTGGAGTCAAGGTACGCTGACTTTGATCACTGAAGGATTAATCGCTAGTAAAATGGAAGGTTATGGAACTGGAAGGAAATTGCCAGAATTGTAAGTTTAACATTATCTTAATTTATAATTAACGTTTATAAAACATTTAATTTTCTTTTAGTGGTTGGGTTGTATTAGGCAAGCCAAGAACAGATAGAAAGACATTTACAGAGACTGGTTTCAAGGGTCAGTTAAATAAAGTACAAATTTGGGGACGTGCACTAGATGTCACAAACGAAGTACAAAAACAAGTACGAGATTGTAGAACTGAGCCAGTACTCTACCAAGGATTGGTACTTACGTGGGCAGGCTTTGACGATATTCAAGGAGGCGTTGAAAGAATAGTTCCTTCTAAATGTAGTCAACATTCTTGTCCAGTCGGATACACCGGACCAAACTGTGAACAACTTCAGGTTGATAAGAAACCACCCCAAGTAGAATACTGTCCTGGTGATCTATGGGTTATTGCCAAAAATGGATCAGCGGTTGTTAATTGGGATGAACCAAGATTCACTGATAACGTGGGCGTTGTAAGAGTCGAAGAAAAGAATGGTCATAAGCCCGGACAAACACTACTATGGGGAACTTATCGTATAGCATACGTCGGATTTGATGAAGTCGGTAATGCTGCAGTATGCTCCTTCAAAGTGTATGTTTTAGGTAAGTAGTTGTAAATAAAATTATATAGAACTAATATAACTTGACAAATAATTAATTTCCCGTGTATTTCAGCTGATTTTTGTCCAGTACTGGCAGATCCAATCGGAGGAAAGCAACAATGCAAAGATTGGGGTTCTGGTGGACAATTTAAAGTGTGTGAAATCAGTTGTAATCCAGGATTGAGATTCTCGCAAGAAGTTCCTAAATTCTATACTTGTGGAGCTGAAGGTTTCTGGAGACCCACCAAGGATCCAGCTTTCCCTACAATCTATCCTGCATGTTCAGCATCTAAACCAGCGCAACGAGTGTTCAAGGTCGATATGAAATTCCCTACATCCGTGCTATGTAATGAAGCAGGACAAGGAGTGCTAAGACAAAAAGTCAGGAACGCGATAAATTCGTTGAACAGAGAATGGAATCTCTGCTCGTATTCTCTTAAAGGAACTCGCGAATGCAAAGATTTGAACATAGACGTAAAATGTGATCACCGAGCTTCTAGACCAACGAGAAACGTAAAAAATAACGAAGACAATTCTGCTTTAGTAATAAGGTATATTAAAAATTTTAATAAGACTACGAATTATATACATGTATTTTAGTTTCATGTAAAATAAAATACGATTCTATTAACATTTTAGAAACAAAAGACAAGCTAGTGATACATATTCCGTACAGATTTCGTTCCCGGCCATCAAGTAAGTATTCACCGAACATAATACACATACAAGTGTCAAGTACCTATTAAGTAATTACACATTATTTTTTAGTGATCCGGTGATAAATAGCAATTCTAATCAAAGAGCAAACATTCAAAGGTTGTTAGAAAAACTTATATTGGAAGAAGATCAATTCGACGTTCACGATATACTGCCAAATACCGTTCCGGATCCAGCTTCTTTGAATTTGGAATCTGATTACGCTTGTCCTGTTGGCGAAGTAGTCATGGCACCAGACTGCGGTAAGATATTATTATTATTGTTGAGATATTGGTTTATCTGTGTGTGATTATAATGATCGTTTATGCCATTACAGTTCCATGTGCTGTGGGAAGTTACTTCGAAAAAGAAACAAAAAAATGCGTACCCTGCGCTGTGGGTTCGTACCAAAGCGAATCCGGTCAACTGCAATGTTCAGTGTGTCCGGCGATTGCAGGCCGCCAAGGCGTGACTGTATCCACAGGCGCCAGGTCAGCGTCACAATGTAAAGAAAGGTGTCCAGCAGGCAAGTATTATGACGACGAAGCAGGTTTATGCAGAAGTTGCGGATACGGATTCTACCAGCCGTCGGAAGGCAGTTTCAAATGTCTCTTGTGTGGTCTCGGCAAGACCACCAGAACTACCGAAGCGGTGGCTCAAGAGGTAATAACAGTGTCAACATAGACCCGTTACATTTTAGTTATCTATAACATCGTTTCGTTTCATTCACAGGAATGCAGAGACGAATGTGCGGATGGTATGCACTTGGGCATCGAAGGAGAATGCGAACCGTGTCCACGGGGAACATACAGGACCCAAGGCATCGAACCGGCTTGTCAACAGTGTCCCGCTGGCAGGACCACCAAGCAATCTGGCGCTTCCAGCATTGAAGAATGCTCGTTGCCCATCTGCGTGCCGGGTACATACTTGAATGCAACCCAGAACAGTTGCATATCCTGCAAGAAGGGAACTTACCAACCGGCCACGCAGCAGACCAACTGTTTACCGTGCCCGCCAAACATGAGCACCAAGACTGTAGCATCCGTGAGTATTCAATAATGATAATTATGATATTAAACGTTTTAGCTTATTTGTTTCTATGATTTGTACATGCTGTCGTTTTATTTGCGTTACAGACCAGTAAATCCGAATGCTGGAATCCATGTGAAGCGAACGTCGCGGGCAAACACTGCGACATAAACGCCGATTGTCTGCTGATACCAGAAACTTCGGACTTCAAGTGCGAATGCCGACCAGGTTTCAACGGTACTGGTAAGGTGTGCAAGGACGTGTGCGAGAACTATTGCGAGAACAAAGGTACGTGCGTCAAGGACCTGCGCGGCCAACCATCATGTCGGTGCGTCGGGTCGTTCATTGGGCCGCACTGCGAGGACAAATCCGACTTTGCGTACATAGCCGGTGGCATCGCCGCCACGGTCATATTCCTCATAGTTATCGCACTGTTCGTGTGGATGATATGCGCTAGGTCAGAGCGCGTCAAGGAGCCCAAGAAACTGATGGCTCAGACCAACGACCAGAATGGTTCCCAAGTGAACTTTTATTATGGCGCCGCACCGTACGCAGAGTCCATAGCACCGTCACATCACTCCACGTACGCTCATTACTACGACGATGAGGAGGACGGCTGGGAGATGCCAAACTTCTACAACGAGACCTACATGAAAGGTGAGAAGAAAATCGATTAAAACAATACTTCCAAATGTATAAACCGATAACACAACCTTAACCGATAAAATTCTATATTTGATATTTAAAAAACTAAACCAAAATCGGTAGAATTCTAAAATCCCGTTTAAAACTCATAACTAAATCAGATTATTGCAAAAACTTGTTTGAAAAACCGAAATGAATAAAAGTCAAAATTCCCTCAACTTGACTATCTCTTTTTAACATCCGGATTTTTCCATTCTGTACCCGTTCTCTTCCACTATAGTCGGGGGAAGAAAGATGGCCGTTGGTAAATCCGTTGTTGGGTCTTCTTTTTTTTTTTTTTGATAAACGGAAGTTCTCAATTTTATATATTATACTTTTCGATACCCCGACGATAATCTACCACAAAGGGCGTTCGCATCAGCGGCCACTTTTCATTTACCCGAATATAATTATTACGACTATAAATAAAAATGATGACTTGTTCAAATTGTTGTCTGTAAATATAAAAACTGTGTTGTTGTGAATAAAAATTTAATCCAACAACGATTTTTTGCCATTCGCAGAGGGTCTACACAATGGCAAAATGAATAGTTTGGCGAGGTCAAATGCAAGCATCTACGGTAACAAAGAAGACTTATATGACAGACTTAAGAGGCACGCTTATAATGGAAAGAAAGGTGAGTGGTGATTTTGTTTTTATTGTCTATCACATTAAACAATATCCAAAGGGTTACTAATTTAATCAATTTATAAAGTATTTATTTATTTATTTATTATTAATAAGAATATAAAGTTAATCAATTACTAATTTATAGTCAATTTTCATCTTTAATTTTAAGAATTCAAAATGAAATTAAAATTATTATTTGTTTACATATGTTACAGATAAAAGTGATACCGAAAGTGAATGCCAGTGAATAGACTATGAATAATAATAATACTTAGTTGCTCAAAATAGTAAAAAAATAATAAATATATATAAAACAATTCGTACAAGTTGAATGAAGATGGTTTCATGGCCGAGAAATCAAAATAAATGAAACACTTATAATTTTTACTTGAAACGATGGACCTTTTGGAATAATTTAGCTAACAGCCTAGACTGTTCCCCAGGATAACATGAACCTAATTATTTATAATTTAATATAGAAATTTAGTGTCATATAATACTACTATTGTATGCAATGATTTTGTATGTATTGTGTAAATAGATATAAATACAATTGTTATTATTTTTAACAAATCCTAATGAATCCAAACATTAGAGTATAGGAATAAGAGACTATTGGCTCATAAACCAAATGTGTACAGTTTTAGGCGATTTTTATTATCTACAATTTTTTAAGTGTCATTATTCAAACATTTTTTTTTTTTTTATCATAGCTCATAAGACAAAATATATTATTATATTAATTTATTTGTTAAGATTATTTTTCTTTTATATATGTTTTTTTTACCATAAAATAAACAACAAAATAAATATACAATAATATGCATATTTCAGTATATTATATTATTTTCACAATAACATTTATTATTTATTATCAATAAACGATAAATCACTTTGGACTATTATAAAAAATAAACAATCCATAAAAAGGAACTTATAATAATATTGAACATTTTCATCAGATAAATTAAGCACAAATATTTTTAAAAAAAGGAAAAAAAGAACATTATGATTCACATAGAATAATAATAATCGTTCCTACTTGAAAACAATTCAGCACCTTCTAAACATTAAACTGAAAAGTTTTACATAAAACTCTACAAAGTCCTTAAGTACTTTAATTAAATTTTAAACTATGCAAATAACTTGAGTAAAATAATATATCTACACGGAGTAGATTCATCAAACATCAAAAAGCATTCAAAATCTAGATACAATTTATTTTTTAATATTACTCCACTATGCCAACAGTCACAATTTGAATGTTAAAATTAAAAATAAGGCCGGTGTAATACAATTTTGTTCACATAATTATATAATATATATTATATTTTATCAAATAAATAAATAAAAATTAAAAATACACATAAAAAATATATATATGTTAAAAAACATTATCGAGGTAATTAGAATATACATCATTATAGGTGAATGTGATGCTTAACATACAATAATTATAATATAATGTAATAATTATTATATTTTAGAAATACAGTTTTTTTGTTATTATTATTATTTTTTGTTGTAACAGTAACTATTTGTGCCCGTTGGCACTATTAAGGGTATTAAATTTAAGTATATTTTGCATAAATATATTATAGTTACAAGCATTTTCTTAAACTTTATGACATAGCATGATAATAAAATATAATTTGACGGACAAAACGTGAAACCTTAAAACCACAGTTTGAATTTACAATCTAAATATTGTATGTAACTAACAAAAGATTGGCAAATAAATATTCAAAAGTAATACATTTTGAATTTTCAAAAAGTTTATATACTGGTAGTTACAAAGAATCACATCATAACCGCTGATGTATAGCTTATTCAATATTCTTCACATAAAATTTTGAGTTGGTTAACATGTTACAAACTCTAAACGTGTACACAACAAACAAGTTACTACCTTAAGTTTTTTACTTCATATACAATATCAACGCATATATATTATAATATAGTAAATACGTAACATATTCATATCATTAAGTCACAATTCGTACAACTTAATTACAGCCGTGTACTGTCACATTATAAAATAAAATGGACAAACAAATATTATAAGTATATTATATTTTCAAGTAATGTTCAAGTTTCATTAGAATGTTAAAAGTGCTTTTTATTTATTAAAACTATAAGTGTTCTCTACACATAATGTATAAATTATATACCACAGTTTAAAAATGGTGGTACATAAACACACACACACACACACACACACACACACATACATACATACATACATACATACATACATACATACATTCATACATACATACACACCTAAATATATATTATATATTGTCAAATTCCTATTTTCTATACACATATAATATGTAGTTGTGAATTTTGATTTTTTCAAGATTTTTATGTGTTCACTAATAATATTATGATACGTATAAATAATGCTCCTAAAATTAAACTCATCATCAATTATACAGCGAGAATGAATGGTGAACAATGATGAACAATATAAAATATAATGTATAGTAGTTATACATTTCAATGATAATTTTGTACTCCGAATATCTAAAAAATACAAGTATCCAAACGAGTATAACTAAACGAGAAAGTTTGATTATTTCAATTTCAAACAGTATTTTTAACCGTTAAGGGATGATAATATAATAAAAATTTAAAAATAATTATTCATAAAAATATTAATATAAAAGTTACCCACTCAAGAGAGCAAGAATAAATTAGTGTTGAATAAATGAATTATTTTTTAAATGGATATTATCAAATCAAAGATTATAGCAAAAATAATTACAAATCCCAATTTTGAAGTACACAGAATGATTTATTTTACTTTAAATGCCAACATAATATTATAAACAAAATATTAAATGACTTACTAATGATTATTAGGTAAGCTAATTCCATGCATAACTCAATTTAAAATTGTTTTTTTTAAATTATCTCAAACGTTAAAAAAAAAAAAAAAAACAAAGTGGACTCTACTAAAACTAACAATTTCTTTAAGGCAAGTTAAACACATAAATATAATATACTTTGTCGAGGTTTAAAACTTACAGGCTAAATTAATTTTAGTGTATATTATTGAAAAAGAATTAATAAGTAATAACTATCACACACATATTTTTGTATTGACAAAGTCTAAAATGTATAACTTAATAATATACCTTAAAACAAACATATACTGCTCCATCTAATTCGTGCAGCTATATTGGCAGTCTGTGACGGAGGAATACCATTATGTTATTTTCGTCTACTGTTATGGCAGTTCGGTTTCTCAGGATAGTGATCATATTCTCTTCATCTCGGATTTCCAGCAATGATGGATCTAAAAAATAGCAAATACAATTATTAACATTAATCATAATTTAATGTGTATTACATATTGCATAGCACAAGTACACTCACTCATGCTTCCGACTGGTCGAGCCCACACTTCGTGTGTCAAACATCGTACTTGGCGGCCAGTGGGCACATTAAAAAAACCCAATGACGCTTGACGTAGTAAATTGGCCTCATAACGAGCCGGATTCCAATTTGTGCTATTTGGATCTTCCGTGACGACTTCAAGTTGCCAGTAAGCCTCCAGGTAACAAGTATCAGTCTCAGGGTTCCACAAAATCACACACTTTGTCTCAAAACCTCTAAAATTAACATAAGATGCATTTTAATACATATTATACATATAGTAATGTCATAACAAGAGTACCTGTTAATCTCAGGTTGGCACAAGGGTATAGGTCTCTTTTCTTCTTCAGTGTTCAGTCTTATGCTCAATGCAATTAAAATATCACCGTTTATAGGACAAATCTATTAAAAACGCAACAGAATATTGAAATTAAATAATACTACACAATAAATCTAAACATAGTAAATTCAAGTTTACATCGATGATGGCGGAGTCATAGTCATTGTAGCACCAAAATTTGTGACCTTCTAGATTGCAAATAATCTCGGCTACTTTGTAACTAACGTGTTCAAAATCTAAGCTGGCTTGTTTGATAGTGCAAACATTTTTTTCCTAAAAAGAAAGACAGACTATGATACTTGTAATAAATTAATGTTTAAATCACAAAATTACTATTTTTAACAAATTCTGAATTGTACAAAAATAAATATATAAATTGTATTTATTATTTTATATAAATAACACAATATATATATATATAATGTATTATTAATATAGTTTGGATGAGAGTACATACCTGTTTTCCAATTTTACTAGTATTAACCAATTGCATTTGAGCAGAAGCAGATCCATGTACAGATAAAGGAAGTGCACATAAAGACCCTGTTAAACCATCCTCCTCTATAAATAAAACAGAAAAATTATATAAAACATTTATAACTACTATA
Source organism: Pemphigus obesinymphae (assembly GCA_025469235.1). Lineage (NCBI taxonomy): Eukaryota > Metazoa > Arthropoda > Insecta > Hemiptera > Aphididae > Pemphigus > Pemphigus obesinymphae. The sequence goes on from JAIPRL010000565.1 coordinate 94,209, forward strand.
TATCATATAACAAAATAATAATTTAATCTAATATATTGGTATTTTTATGTAAGAGAGAATCTCTTAATTTGAAAATGTATAATATATAAATACTAAAATCTTAACAGATCTTGTGTAGGCAATTTTCATATAATACAAAAATTGTGTGTGTGTGTGTGTGTGTATGTGTGTAAATATTAGTATGTATAAACCCCACCACCCACAACCCATATAATACCATTACCAGTATTATAATTGTCTATCGTAGCAATTTATTTAGTTTAATTTAATATATATAGTCTGATTTAGATTTAGAAAAATGATTTGAATTTAACAACAAATTAATTTTATTAATTTTTAATAGATTTACTTTTTCAATTTTTATATCCAATATTTTGATATTTGGTGAATAAATATTTAATAATTTTCAATTTTATAAAACAAATTTAAAAAATAAATAAGATAAAAGCAGAGTTATAAAGTAGAATTCGTATCATACCCTTAATTGTATATGTTTTATAAGTTTTGAACATTTTGATATAAAATTAATGTTATACATTTTTATTTTGTATACTGTTATGATACTTAAATAGTATCTAATATAATTTACTTGGTTTTTCCAACTATTTTCTATTTACTTGGTATATTTATTTAATACTTAGTATTTACACTTGAAATACTTATACACTTTATTTTATATATAATAAGAAGAAAAATACACAATTGACTATTATAATTACATACGTTTATATTTATATTTTATACCAATTTGATTTTTATTTGCAAAAAAAACTTTACTTTTAACAGAAACAATAATCGTTAAATTATATTTAAAGTGAATATCAAACACAAAATAATATTATAGTTTTATACGTATAGTATATAAAACGTTTTTTTTTTTATACATGCATATTATCATCCCTGGAAAAAAGTAAAAAATTCAATTAAAAGAAATTTTTTTTAACAAATTTAAATGAGTTTTCAAAATTTTCATTGGACAATTCAGTCAATCACTATGATGAGTAAAATAGTGAATTACAATAAAGATCAAAATACTTTTAGGAAAAATTGTAATCAAAATAATCATATATAGCATGAAATAAATATATTGTGATGTTATAATATAGCAAACAACTTATTTTACATATTAATATTAAATACAAATGATTTTTTTTATCACATACCAGACTATATCTTAGGATGTATAAATAATTTTGTACGATATAAAAATGTTTTGTATACTCAATTCTATATTTTTTCAATATTTTAAAATTGTATCAATTAACGATAAAATAAAATATCAATTAACGATTTACATTTGGCAACTTATGATTTAAGTGATAAATTCTTAAAGAATATTTTTATCAGAATTTACACATGTTCATTTTTTTAAATCTGATGAATATTTAAGGAAAAACGACAATGAGAAAGAATTTTTTTTTATAAAAATTGTTTTCAAACTTATATCCTACCCGATAACTAAAGTGCTCAGTGACGTATTTAGATTTACCTGAGAGAGAGATGGTTAGAAAGTTTGGAGGCACCAACATTTTTTTTTCTAATTTATATTTTTAGTTCAGTACAAATTAAAAAGCATCCAATTTCCACCATTATGTATTGTATAGATATTATAAATAATAGGTTGCGCCAAATTTTATTTTAAATGACCACAAAATTATGTCAACGAAATATATATTTAAATATTCCATTTAAACTTGTAGCGACATCAACACAAATGTGAGTTTATGGGTGAAATATTATCTATATTTAAACAATGTATAGTGTGTGTTTTACTTAAAAGAAAATGGGAATGAAACTTTTTACTTTTTGATTGTATGCACAGCACATCTCAATTTTTCATATTATTTTAACAGATTTAAAGTATAAAATATAAATACATAATATGTAAGATTCCATAATAGGAACAAAGACAAGAAATAAAATACCTACACTGAATTTACTTAGGAAATAAAATACAAATTATATTTACTAAAATAACAATTAATAAAATTGTAGATTGATAAATAAATTGCAGATAAATTGAAAAAAGTTTACTGTGGTATAAATTGTAATAATATGTACCTAGTTATTATTTTTTATATAGGTAAAATATACCTATATATTATATTATATAAAATTAAAATACAAACGTCATATTGTCGTCTCCATGACAAAACCGTGTAACTCGAAATTTTAATTAATTTTTTTTTTCAAGAAATCTTTGGAATAAATAATCTATATTTTCCTTATGATAAGGAAGTATTACAAATACTCCAATCTACAAATGATAAAACAAAAACACTTATCTCAATAATATTTGAATATTCCGAAACCTGTCCATGGCTAAAAATGTATCCACAAATTAAATATTTAGCCATGCTCCTATCTAGAAATGATGAAACAAAATTAAACACTACCATTACCTTGGTGGTCATTATTTATGTGCGTTCCGCGTTTATTTTATAATTAGTTTTAATATTAATTTCCCTTATTATGCTAGTTCTTATTTACGTTAGTAGGTATCTTTTCTAACTTTAATAATGGCTCTTTTAGAAGACGAAGAAATGAATATATTATTAAACGAGTTGGACAATAGTGACAATTATGAAGGTAAGTTACGTTAACACTTTCAATACATAAAACACTTATTGAACTTGATATAAATCTAGCAATTAATGTATTATGTTATTGGAAGACACAATAGAAAGTTCAAATTATGAAGGTATTATCCTATAAATAAACAAATAATTATTAAATTATTTATTTAATTTAATATTTTCAAATATATTTTAGAAAAAAGAATTGATTCAGACAAAAATGAATTGTAACCACAAAAAGAGACTGAAAATTTTAAACAGTATGAATTTATTGAGATCTGTGATTCAAAAACTGTTATAGTATCAAATTAAATATTATATTATCATAAAATATTATTTTATTATTATTAAATATTATATATATATTTTTTTTTTACCCAAGTCATTAGAAAAAGTTTTAATATTTTTTTTTTATTACCTATAATATTAATATTTTAAAAGTTAATTTGTTGGGCAATTGTAAGTATCTAGTTAAGGTATTTTATCATTATTAGTCGTTAAGTATTTTATAATTTGTTTTGTTACTAACTACTTAGTAATGTTATATATTATTTTATAAAAGTGGTTATAAATACCTACTATTATGTATTTTTTTCTAGCTAAAAACAATTAAAAACTTATTATGTTATTATTTTTATTTACCTAGACAAAACTTCTTGAAATCTTGAAATTATTTTATACCAAAAAAATCTCAAAATAATACACAATTAACATCAAAATGTTAAAATATTCTTGTAGACAAAGTATATAACAAACAAAAGTCTTAAATGTTTGACGATATTACTATAAAAGAACCCCACTACAGTTTTTCCTTCCTCCTAAACAATTTTGAAAAATCGACTTGCGTGGTTTTACCATAGAGATGATGTAATATTCTTGATACTTCAAAAAACTCTTTTTGTGTTTTATTTCTTTATTTTTTTCTAGGTTTGTGAGACGATTAAGGAAAAAGAGACAATTTTAGATTATTTTGTAACTAGACTCATCTGATGTTAAAATTAATAATGTGTACAATAATAATATTTGTAATCAGATATCAAATAATTTTGGTATTGTTATTAATATTTGTTAAAATATTTATTTTTATTATATTATTAAAAAAAAAATGCATCATATCCAGCCCCCAAAAACATGCTACTAAAAGTGCTTCCACCACCACTTACTGACCGGTTTACTTTTATTATTATACATAATACTATAATATATAATATTTTAGATTATGAGCAGAGTAAAAGATTTCTTAGTTTTACAACAATATTTTTTTTTCTATTTTTTCTTGTAAACGACTTTAAGACCAGAAATACATGTGTGCTAATCTTTCAGTAGAAAATGTGACCAAAATGATACTTAAAGGAGGTCATTTTTTAATTTTTCGATAAATATGTAAGAAAAAACATAAATGGGAAAGAAAAAAAAAATGGGTTATTTCTTCGTAATTCCAAAGGAAAATTGATTTAAAAAGTTGAAGTTTTATTATTATTCAGTTATATATTTTACTGTTATATATTTATATGTATAGGTACATTATATATTACACCAAACTCCACTTAAAATCATTGAAATAAATAATTTATTATTGTTTTCAAATGAAATATTATATCCATTATCCTACATAACAAACCAAATACTTCCATCCTCTAGTGATTCTTAGGATTTTAATTATTTATTTTTATTCAAATCAATATTAATATCATATTCCTGTAATAAATCACAGGTTATAAAAAAAATTCTTTCATGACATATTTTATCAAGATTATATCGTTCATAATTTTTCAAAATGCGACAGGAAAATCCGATTGATAGTTTAAGAGTAGTTAGAAATAAATATATTAGATTTATATTACAAAATACCTAAAATTCCATCAAAATATGTTAAAATTATGTCCTTAATTATTGTTTAATATTTGTCCATAATCACAAATTGGTAGGGGGAGGACCCAAATTTTTATATATATTACAATTTTAATATTGTTAAAAAATGATTAATACATTCAGATTGGGGTGCTAATTTTAACAGACTAAGCCTCCTTAACCCCTCTTCAATTTTTGTTTAAGTATTGCCCCCCCCTTAAAAAGTGTCTTTAAACATAACAAAAAATAATAATAATGAAATACATTTTTTCACTAAAGTCTAAAATAATAAATAAATATAACTATATATAGATAAGTACAGATTCAAGATTGATTTATATTTTATGTTTATGTATAAATTGTACAGTATTTAGGCTTTACCATATCGGTCACATTTTTCATTAACTATAATTATTTATATTTTTATTGTGTTTTAGTAATAAAGTTTGTTTAAACTTAATTATATAATCAATAATCGTATTCATACACTCGTTTTTACTATCATATTTAGGATTAATCTTGTTTAATGCTTCTTCGATGAATTGTATAGCACTATCAGGTCCATAGATACATTTCAAACAAATTGCATATTTAACAGAAAAACACAATAAAATGTGTGAATTAACAGCATTGTGCAAACTAAGTTCCCATCCAGATTTATACTCGCTGAGAGCTTCATTATAATTATCCAACATAGTTTCTCCAATACATACTTCAGCTTTATATCTATGAAAATCACCGCAAACCTGGTATACTAAAATTTTATGATTTACATTCAAAACAATGTCCATTAGTTGATCATCAATAAATCTAATGATTTTGTTACATGTACGTTTTATATCGGATGAAATACTCAGTTTATATTCATTAAAAATCGATTTATCTATATTATTTATATCTGGATTATTTTCTAAAGTTAATATCACTAACCAAGCATTACGTTTTTTGTTTATAATTTGTTTGTGACAATTGGACCACATTTTAATTTTTTTAATATCCACATCAGAGGAATTATTCATTAAAGGAATTAAATATTGCAAACAATCTTCATATCGTTGAATTCCATAAGCTATTTCTGCCATAAACATTTTTTTTATTTTAATTAATTATTTTTTTTTTTAAATATTCAATAATTTGAAATGCAATGAAAAATAAATAAACAATAATCTAGTTTGTTTATATTCAGTGTTAATATGGCTAGTTACTAAATGGTTAATAATATAATATATTAAATTATTAGTTGTGTTACAGTTATACAAATTAGGTATGCATAAATCATATATTGAAATATTTTAATTTAAATGTCTATAGTTGATAACTTGAAGAAAAAAACTGTCTTGAAATAATGCAATATTATTTGTTCTCTTAGATTTCAAATTATCAATATTCTAACTAATACATATAACAAGAAAAAAAAATAAATATATAATAGAATAGTATCCAATCACTTTTACTTATTAAATTAAAATTATTATGTATTTAAAATAAAATATTATTATAAACTAACCAAAATAATGTTTTTAAAATTAATTTTTTGTTTTTATGATAATACCTATAGGTATATTAATTTAAAATAAAATACTAAATAGTAGTAACATGGATTAAAAATTTATAAATTGAAAATTATTCTATCTAATTTATATAAATGTATGCATTTTGAAACTAGAACGAGTTGAACTTTTATTAAATTTAAAGATAAAAGATTGGAAGTAGTATCTTTCTTCTCTTTTTAACAATCAGAATTTTAAGTGAGATGTTATTTTAAACATACATAAATTGATAAAATATATTTATAACACATTTAAAATTGAAGTACCACAAAATATAAAAAATATAATTAGTAAATATACAATAGAATAATGGCTTATTTAATTTAAAACATAACTGTAAAGAAAAAAATATTTACAACAAGCTGTTCTTAAAATATAGCAGTTTTAAGAATGACGCATGAGGTCGCAAGATCACATAATCCTTTTACACAGGAATCATGAACGTGGTTATTTATGTATATTTTGTGTTACATTCTACAAAAATTAAAAATCCAGACGATTTTCTGTGTACATGTGTTTTGCTAAACATTGGTATACATTTTATTGAATAAAATAAAATATAATATATTAAATAAATAAAATTTTAAAAATACGACACGCTCAGTTTTTAAGAACTTCTATAAAGGCAATTTTAAGGATATACAGTTTAAGAAACTAAGTGGTTACAAGTGTTTATAAATTCTATACAAATTGAAATATCATAAAAAAATCTAAATTTTTACATGTGTAATTTGGTAAAAATGTAGATAATATTATGATAATCAATTTTTTATAGAAATTGTTATACACTAAAATAATTCAGTTTCTTGGAACATGCATCCCCCAAAGTGTGTTTTATGTTAGGAAAACAGTGGTATATATAACATGCTCTAAATATATACAATTATTATTGTAATAGTTTATTAATTTCAATACAGTATATATTATTTTGATTATTATTGTCGATAAATAGAGTCCAAAATTATTAGGAAAATTATTATCTATGAATAAATGAATTACTTTTAGATATTTGTTATAACTATGATGTAAGATATTTATAATAATAGTATATCTATACACATGTTATTTAGGTATTTATATATAACCTGTGGGGTTCATCTTGACCGCCACTTTCAAACGTTACATTTTTAAAATTTCAGGGATTTGAAATATGTTTGTAGTATAGATTTAAGCCCTATCGTCTGCATTCAGTTGTTGTATATTTTCTTACATTGGCGGAACCCACGGAGAATGTAAACACGCGACTTCAAACTCGTATTCTTGTATGCATAAGTTTTCCGACCCTTAAAGTGTGACGTTAGCCAGTGGTCAAGATTGACAAATTATACAGCAAAATAATTATTTATTTTAAACGGACAAGTTCCCAATAAACAACATACTTAATAATAACAGAACAGACATATTTATATATAAAATGGTAAAATAAAAATTTGGTGTTATTATATAATATATATGTAGGTACATATACAAAAATAATTGTATATGAACATTAAAAAAATCTGTATAATAAATATTTTGAAAACCTCAAAACATAGAAAGAGAATAAAAATTAATTTAGGAAAATATATCTATTACCATTTAATATTTACTAATGATATTCAGTGATAAAAATATGGTCCCACAAAACAAATAAAACGACATTAAAATTTTATTTTAGAATTTATTCTTCTTGTTCTCCTTCCCTTTTTCACACAACTATTTGGGGTTAGCCACTCTAGTCCTACACTTCCACATAACTCTATCTCCTGCATCTTCTTTACTTACCCTCACCTTCTTCATATCACTCGTCATTACACCCCCACCTCTTTTCCTATCAACATACATTTTTATTACTAATTTTACTGTCTCAGTCTTTTTCCTCCTTAAAACATGCCCAAGCCATATTAATTTATTCTTCCACATTTTGTCAACTATTGAAGCTCTTATAAACTTACTCCTTATTTTGTCCTCTCTAGTCACTGCTGCTATCCACCTTAACATTTTCATCTCTGCTACACTCATTCTCTGTTCTATCTCACTGTCTTAAATATACCTTTTAACTTAATAGGAATTCTTTTGTCATACAATATACCTGACACTTCTCTCCACTTCATCCATCCACACTTAATCCTGTGTTTCATATCCTCTTCGAAGCCCTTAACCTCATCCATTACATCCCAACTCAACTTTAATTCTTGCCTTTCTCTATTCCTTCTATATTCCCTTTCACCAAAATCATACTCTATATTATATTCTGTTTTACCCCTACTAAACCTTAGGCCTTTACCTTTACTTTCAAGAGCTAGCCTCCATTCTTAAAATCTACCATTCACTTCCTCAGGACCCCAATTAAAAGACAATCTCATGGACATTTAAAAAAAATACTTTTTATCTTATTTCTTTGATAATAATCTGAATAAAAAGAACATTTTAAGACTATGATGAGGTTGTCTCAGAAAATATTGCCATCTAAAAATTATATAATAGGTATAACTAAAAAACAACAAAACAAACCGAAATAATAGTTTGTTTGTTTTGCATAAACATGTATTTTAAACAAATATCATGATTAAACAACAATAAAAAGTGGTATCGACACAAAACTATACTCTACTCCATATTAGTTTGGAAAAACGTTAGACGAAAACGTGTTCATGTACACGCAGGTGTGTCACGTGAGCTCCGGAGACAGGTGCTGTTGCCGATCCAGTAATACATTGTTGTATACAACATGACTGCCTTGGCGCCATCTCATAATATTGAAAACTCCGATTACTCCGCGTATATATACGAACACCACGATACACTGCGTTCAGTTTTTTGTTATTTTAACATTTTATATAGTTTTTCAAGATGAGTAGTAGCAATTGTATATAATATGTAAATATGACTTTTTTAATATTCGTACATAAATAAGAAATGTATACTTTTTGTAATAAAATGTTTTTTTTATTTTCGTAATATGAGTATTATAATTATTTATACAAAAAAATATGTATTGGTACAGATGCGTGCACATAAGTTACAATAAAAGTACAAGTAAGATTTTATAATAATAGATACTTATACATGTGAGCGGGCAATAACAGTAGGTATAATACTTATTCGCAGCTGCTGATATTATTATTATTATTATTATTATAACCGTCTGTATACATGGCAGCGCACACTAGCAAACACCCGACCGCGACACATAATGATAGATGCCTATAACTGTTGCCAATGACAGCGCTCCGGCCATTCAGACGGCATAAATGTGTGTGTGAGTTTTTCCAAACTAATATGAAATAGTATATCAAATAGTTAGATTTTCATTTTCCCCAAAATTTCTTATATAGAACCTCTTAAAATCTAGGAGTATGCTGTATTTTTAATATTTAATATTTATTTTTTATGTATCATATTTATTTTTATATGATAAAATTTATACCAACATTTAGCAAAACATATGGCCTTATGAAAATTAAATTTTTCATTTTTGTCGAATATAACAGATACTATAAATAAATATCTTAAACAATGTTACTGATTCTTATATAAAATCATAGACAGCTATCACATCTTGTGACATTATGTGGGTATCTTTCTCAAGCTCTAGCTCCTCAACGAATAAACGTAAGCTAATTTTAGCATTACCATTAATATTAATTAATTATCTATTAATTAAGCCTGTCATTTTTTAATTTCATTTATTTTATGATCCTTTAAATACGAGTTTAAATATTAAAAACTACTGAAAACTAAAGTGTTTACTGTTTATTATTAAATAATTTTCATTTAATAAATATAAAAATACATATTTATTTAAATGTAAAACATATAAGTGCCAATAAAATCAGATTTTGATAAGTAGGAATTAATTAATATATAAATATTAAAAATATTTGTTACAAATTAGGCTTTGGCCGCAACACCAACGAAAAATCGACCTAAAAGCCTGACAAAACTGTGGGATTTTGAAAAGTCGGATTTCAATTCTGAAAACTGTTTTGAGTTCATCAGTTTGTCTTCTAGGGATCGATCGAGGCGTTTTATTTTTATTTTATTTTTTAGTCGTGTTATTTATCATTAAAAATCAAAATTTTTAAACATTGATTATATTTTAATCTGTAATAGTAAAAAAAAATGCTTTGATCGATCCCTAGAAGACAGGCCGACACATTCAAATCTTTTTACAGATTGTAAATCCGACTTTCCATAGTTCCACAATTTTGTCACGCGTATTGGTCTTTTAGGTGGAAATTTCGTGATTACACAACAATAAGAAGTGATACGGGTACGGTGTTATTTTTAGATTAATTTTAAAATGTACATAAATATTTTTAAATTGTTAGATTTTTATTTTTCATATTTCTTAAAAATTGCCTATACAGAACCCCTTAAAAATCGCAGGTGTTGCGGCCTCTTAACTCTTTGAGGCACAGACCAAAAGTAAATTTTTATCCCTAATATACACAGGAACTTTAAAAAAAAATCTGAAATATTGCTATGATAAATATAGTATATATATAGTCAATAAATTACTTATGTACCACTATTTTAATTAAATATAATTTATTTACAAATTTATATAAGTTTTAGTGGTGGTTATCTACACTAACCGCCATGCATGAAAAATCAACAACCTCATTATTTAAATGATATACTGTTTTATTAAATGATTGAGATGATAGCAAATGTACACTTCTTTTATCCATCCATTTACACATGATGGTAATATCTGTATTACTAATTTCCCAAACAATGTCACCTCTATTCAACCTTTTATCTTCCATCAGTTTTAGTAAATTTTTTCTATTTAAATTTATTGTACCCACAGCATAAATTTTATTTTGCTATAATATTTCATATATATTGAAACTACTAAAATAGTTATCCATGTAAACAATATGGTTCTTCCCGGTAAATTCGGTCATTTAATTTAAAACAACTTTAGCTCCCAGATTTCTACCACATTACCACATTTTCCAGTATAAATTTCAAATTTTATTTTATAACCAGTTTGATCGCAAAGCATCCAAATTTTAAAGCCACGCTTTATAGGCTTATTTTGCATGTATTGCTTCATAGAAGACCTACCTTTAAATTTTACCATACTCTCATCTACAACTATTTTCTGATGTGGTTGGTATGTATTTCTAAATATTTCCCTCCAACAATTTAAAAGTGGCCTTATTTTATAAAGTTAGTCATCATTTGTTTCTCTTCTTTTCGGTTGAAGGGAATTATCATTGAAATGTAACCCGAAAGAAAGTCACTTTCTAAGTAATCAATCATATCTTTTTGTGTTATCCACGTAATCGACAAGTCATTTTATTTATATATATACATTATACATATACCAAAGAGATTTGAAATAAAAATTTCAATTTTAATTTATAAAGTAAAGATTGAATCATGTACCATGTGTATTACATACGGACTAAGATATACTAAGTATATCTTAGTCCGTGGTATTTCATGGTGTTATACGTTACGTAAATAGTATAATAAATATAGCTATTTATGGCCCAAAAGATTGATTTTATAGAAAGCCGATTAAGGTGGTATGATATACGCTAACCACTATTAATGAAAATGATAAATAATTTTCTTGAGGTGGTTAACCGTGATAACCACCATGAAATAAACAAATCAAATTACATGGTCAATGTTAACCACCATGCCTGAAAGAGTTAAAATGTATTTTGAACTATCGTAGTACCCAAGTGTCTGCACTGTACTTTAAGTTACGTTCAATAAAATCTAAGGCGTCAAATAATGCATTGTAAATTTAAAATACATATTTTAGTAATATTATCAATTGGGTTTCTAAGGAGTTAACTAGACGTAAATTAACATTTATATAGTAATTAGAGTATGATGTGTAAATGACAGCCTATCTTCAAGACTTCATATATTTTGTAAAATCGTATATATTGTGGTCATCGACATTACATTGTGTTTTATAAATTTTCATACACGCAGACACAAGTAAATATATTGAGTTCAATAATTTTCAGTTTCGTTTGAAGTATCATACAAGTATCCTGTATCAAGTATGATGTTCGCGGACAAAACTATAGACTTAGATTTGACGGATTTTAATTTTAAAAACGGACTTTGATTCATTATAATTTTTACTTTGGTTTAATCGAGAGAACTTTTAATATTTTCTTTTAGTTGCGATATCAATGAACAAAAAAATGTTAATTTTATATTTTTATTTGTATTATAGAAAATAATCATTTTTGTAATATTAAAAATTTACTCGATTTAACCAAAGTAAACAATTTAATGAAACAAAATCAGTTTTAAAAATTTTAATTTATCTTACCTAAGTCTCAGAGTTTTATCATCGAGGTATCTATATTTCAGTCTAAACACCATTTTTTAATTACTACAGCTCTCTTGAAATTTTAAACAAAGTTAATTTTAATATTAATACAAGCACAGGACAAATGAATTGTTATTTATATGTCGTTAGAAATTATCTACTTACCTATAATATGCCTAAATATATTATTATACTGAGTGTATTGCATTTTTGTAATCGTGCTTTATTATGCCATAATAAATATTATAACCAATTACCTATTATTAAAGTTATATAATTTAATTTAATTTACTGTTATTGTTCATTATTATGTCATACGAATAAATAAATTATGCCATAATGCTATATATTATAATATATATGTACTCATTGACGATAATTAAGGATGAAATAAAAACAAAACGTTTTACTTCTGATTGAGTACCTACCTAGTACCTATATATATTTATATGTGTGTGTGTAAATATATAAATATATCTAAAAAAATCAAGATAAAAGTTATTTTAAGATTCGACAAATGAGGCTGGGAATGAGGCCATGGGCCAAGTGTTTGAAAATAATAGTTATGTGACACTACTTCACAAGTAATAGCATCCTACTCATCACTATAATATATATATATATACCTATATATATACTTTCCATCAGTAAAGTATAGTATATATCTAATCCGTATGTCATTTAAAAAAGTCATTTGTTGTTGTAAAAGAGAATATATTTATCGTATAAATGTGTACTCGCACGTGCATATGATATAACCATTAAGTAAAATTAGACATTTTTACTGCACAGTATAATAATATACAAAATCTTCGGTTTTAAAATTATATGTACATCCGTGTTTCTTAAATCTTATTATATGCAGTGACGTAAATAATTTAAGTTAAAGCATTTAAAAATTTTCTTAGTATCGAATATTTATTTATATTTTTTATGTAAGCTTGACATCAAGCAATGTTTATTTGTTTATCAATAAATATTTTTATAAGTTATTGTGATCTGATTGTTTTAATATTTTATATTAAACACTCCACATATACATTATAAAAGTATTCAAAAACATTTCTAAAACTAATATTTGAGTAATTTATGTGTTTTAAATACTGACTAGGTATTACTTATGCTGATAACCTACTGTTCTAAATTGTTCTATTATCTTTTAAAATTGTACAATCTGTTAAAATATATGAACAAAGACCAAAGACAAGAGATAGGAGAAGAAGATACGAGCACAGACAAAATATAAGAGACTACATTAAAATAACAAATAATCTATATGTTTGATCGACTAATAATGCAAAAGAAAGTATTGTGTTTACCAGTCTATGTATGCATTTGTAGTATTAATAATATTATGATCTTACTAAAATATAGGCATGTAATATAATATATATCTAAAGCCGCGTCCACACCAAAGAAACATTATTTCCGTTTTCTGCAACAAAATGTTTTCAACAAAGTCGCCGACAAAATTTAAAAACACGAGCGTCCAGAGTCCAGATCAAAGAAACATATTTATTAAATATTTTAGTATTCAAAAAAATACGAGAATGACAGCGGTATTGCTGCAGCTGCTTGCGTAATTTTAAGTTTGAAAACAAAAATTACTTGCACGTATCCCGTTGAAAGTACATAGTCTTATTTCACAAAACCAAACTTAGTTCTATATTCCTTATCTTTCCACAGCATACATTTTATAGTTACAATCATCCACTTCAAAGGACACGCAGTGCTTACAATAGTGTACCTATTAGCTTACAACTTAGCTCTTGACTACTTTTTATTGATAATTTTAATTTATTTTTGTAAAAATATTTAACCTTAATTTACTATCATGCTTTTCTCTATTCTTTTCTTTAAACGTTATTTTTTGTCAACTGCCGGCGTAAACATACATAAAAAAGCGCTGAAAATAAAGGTACTTAGGTTAGGTTAGGTATTGGGTTCATCCTAGTCCTTTATTAAAGGAAAAATACAGGGCTAATGATTTAATGACTGATTTTAAACGTGATGACATTAATCTATCTGGAGATTTAAGATATAAATATATATATTTATATAATTATAATAAATATATGTAAATATACATAAAAAATTATAATTTCATTTTATAAATATAATATATACAAATATATAAATTAGAATAAAATAACTAAACAGTGAACACTGTGCGTGTTGTAGATTTGTTCAATAAGTCTGGATGTGTTAATACATTGTCGCCGACTTTGTTTTTATAAAAATGTCGCATTTTTCCCACGACGAATGGAAACAAAAATTTGTTTGCAACAATGTCGCCGACACAATTGCTGGCGACAAATTTTAGAAATATTTCTTAGTTTTGTCACCGACATTGTTGCAAACACATGTTTACAACAAAGTTGTATTGATGTGGACGCGGCTTAATATAATATAATTTAATTTTCTAAATTTTGCCTATATATAACCCCTTAAAAATGGCCGGGCTGATATCCTCTTAAATATAGCAATGTAATTTTCAATTATTATACTGAAGTCGAAGGCCCACTTACTAATTTATTTTTCGGAACACCCGAATTACCTACATGCCAAAAATAAAAAAAATGTCCAAATTGCATGCAGCGTTTAAAATGGGTCTGTCCGAATTGCATGCAACGTTTAAAATAGGTCTTATTAATATAATAAATAACTTAACTAATACCCGTGTGCATAGTCATTTTATATACCGCATAAGAAAGAATATTATGTAGAACAAAACAAAATTCTTATATTTATATTGTACAATAGTATTTATACGCTAAACATCCTATAAACTTAAATAGGTACACATAAAGTTATATGTTCAAATTCCATCACATATAAGTCTTATTTTCACCAACAACGAATCTACCCAAGTCCTGCAGGCTACTGACATTTTAGTTCCATGTAACATTTACCACCCGGCCCTATCCATCTCTTGTCCATTTCCTTCAGCCCTTCCTATGCTTGACGCACAACACACGTATTACGATTTTAAAAATGCTAACCATGAGAGGATTATTGATAGAATAGAGAGTATTGATTGGTATAAAGCCTTAGGTTCAGGATCGGCAGATCATTCTGCTGATTTCTTACAGAAATCACTGCTTGTCCTTATTCGTGAATGCGTTCCATTATGTAACTTTAGAAATTCAACTTTTCCAATATGGGTCTCAAGGAGGCTAAAGAAACTTCTTGCTATGAAAAACAATCGCATAAACAATATAAAATGTTAGGTGGTCATAATCGTTACTCAATTTTCTCTAGACTGCGCGCCCAATGTATATTTGAATCGAAGCGTCTCTATAGTAATTATTTGCGTAACATGCAGGAGCGTTTAGGCGTAGATCCTAAATCATTTTGGGAATTTGTTCGAAGTAAACGTGGTGTCTCTACAATACCAGATGAGGTT